>CAXHUQ010000234.1:45000-62500 GCA_964020085.1 Micromussa lordhowensis
AGGGACTGGTCATTAAATAAATATGGAGAACAGGGGGTTTAAGGAGAAATTCTAATATTTTGTCTAAATTTCCATGCAAAGCCCACCTTTTAACAGAGATTAAGTTTTTGAGAATCCCCTCTGGGAAGTGTAGAAAATTTAAAAAGTTTCCCTATTATGTACTACATAAATTTTGGGGGACTGGGGCGAGCAATGGCGGCGTGAAGACGTGCTGTGGCTGTCCGCCAACTATGTTTGTTCTGTCGTGGTAAATGGCTGATCTTATTAGAAATTTTGTTAACAAGAGGAAAATTAGGTCACCAACGCCTTCCGACGAGCTTTCAATCTCACCAGAGTGTAAGAAAACAAAGCAGCAAACTTCTCCTGGCAAAGAATTGATCCAAGAAGAAGACAAGGTTTTAACAGCGTTATCGATGGCACAAGATTTTGGCTCAACATTACAAGAAATACTCAAAAAGCTAGAAAAACTTGATGTTATAGAATCTTCCCTGTTGAACATACAGCGTCAGCTTGGAAATCTCGAGAGACGAACTCAAGAGCTTGAAGCCTTTCAAAGCACTACGAAGAAAGATATTGTTGACCTGAAAGACGTTCTAAGTTTCATTGGTGACCAAGCTACAGAGAATGCCAATGCGCTAGTGACCGCGAAAGATCATATTGCCGAGCTCTCAACGAAAGTTCAAGAAAACAAGGATATGGTAAACGAGCAGCATAATCTAATCCTCTACATGGAAGTTTATTCGCGCCGAGAGAACATTAAGTTTATGAATATAAAGGAAGAAACGACAGTTGACGGGAAGGAAGACACAGAAGAAGTCCTTCGATCTTTTTTGGAGCGCGATCTGGGCTATGCTGATGCCAGAAGCGTGGAACTTCAACGGGTTCATCGAAATGGAAAAGGCAAAGATGGTAAGCCGCGTCCCATCCTCGCTCTCTTTTTAAGATACAAGGACGTTCAAGCAATTTTCGCGCTGGGGCAAAGACTCAAGGACACGGAATTTCAAATTTTCCGCGATTACCCGGTCGAAATCATTGAGCGAAGAAGATCACAGATGGAAGCTTTCAAAGCCACTAGAAAGAATGGAATCCCCGCATCCTTCAGCAATTCGCAGCCAGATAAGTTATATATTAGAGGAAAACTCTGGCCGAAAGGCAAAGTACTCTCTACTCCTTAAGTATACATATTATTCATTATTCTCAATCCAACTCTAAATTTGCATTTTTGGTCCATCGAAAATGGCATTATACCATTATTATCTTAACACCTCGCAGGTAATCAGTTACTTACCACCCATCAAATATCTTTAATTTCAAATTAAGTTGGGGGGTAGCCTCTACTACGTAGTTACAATTTTTCCCTGTGGATCAGCTCAGTGCAACGCCTCATGCACGTTTTTGTGGAGGACTGCTTCCTCTATCTCTTGTTTCTATTCATGACATCAAGTATGCTGAGTCCTCCCATACCCTCAGTCAGGATCCGTTTTTATGATGCTAAATGTTTGATTATGTGTTCTCTTTCATCCTTTTCCCAGGTGGGTAATATGTATATGCAAAAAATTAATTCATCCCAAGGTTATTTCGTGCATCTCAATTTCTTTTTGTTCTTCAGATTCAAAAGGCGCTAAGCTATTGTGTAAAATCTCATCTCTGCTGAATTACCTTCTTTTGTTTTGTTTGTTTGTTTCTTTTTTTTTTCTCTCGTTACTATAAACCAACCCATCAAATCTGTCGGGTCTAAAAATTGCCTCTATTAACGTGAGGGGTTTAGGCAATAATAACAAGAGAAGAGAGACCTTTAATTGGCTCAGAGCTAGAAATCAATCAATTTACTTTTTGCAAGAAGCGCATTGTATCGAAGACAAGGTAGACAATTGGAGATGCGAATGGGGTTATGAAGCAATATTCAGCTGTTGCTCGAGCAATGCATCTGGAGTTGGTATTCTTTTCAACAACAATTTCAATTTAACTATTCTGAAAATTTTGTCAGACCCTTTGGGACGATTCATTATATGTACATACATACATACATACATACTTTATTCACTTTCCTCACAGAGGCTTTTCAAAGAGAATAATAATAAAATAAAAATACAATGACAATTTAAACCTACTTTACTTATGGGAATATTTACAATTAAAATTAATCACACTGAAAGTACAAAGAAATATTTACACTTAAAATCAAAAAATAATTAACAATCTATGAAATCCTTAATTAGTTTACGTTTCAGAAATTGATATTAAAGCGGAAGAAAAACTTCTTACTATTGCAAACATCTACGCTCCAAATATTGATGATCCGATCTTCTTCAACAAAGTCTTTAACCATCTAAAAGATTTCAAATGCGAAGAAATAATATTAGGCGGGGACTTTAATCTTGTGCTGAATGTAGAAAAAGATAAGAAGGGCGGTCTCCGTAGGCCCCCCCCAAATGCTTTGGCAGTAGTCAGCCAAGCCTGTGAAGAATTTGACTTGACAGATATATGGAGAATTCTTAATCCAGAATCTCAAAGATACACATGGCGTCGAAGAAAACCTGAAATACAATGCAGACAGACTAGACTTTTTTCTAATTAGTTCAAGCTTAATCTGCGACACCAACCTAGCAGACATCGCACCTGGATACAAAACTGATCATTCAATAATACTACTTGAAATAGCCCTTCACTAAAAACCGAGAGGTAGAGGCTTTTGGAAGCTCAATTCTTCTCTTCTGACCGATGAACAATATTTAAAATCAATTAAAACTGTTATTCAGCAAACCAAAACTGAATATATGTTCGATAATTCAGTTAATCCTGCCTTATTATGGGAAATGATTAAATTGAAAGTTCGAGAAAAATCAATCTCTTATGCGATAGCCAAAACCTCAAAAACCAAGTCCCGGGAAGATGCTCTGTACAAAGGAATAGCTGACCTCGAAAGAGAAATAGATGAAGCTGATGGGACGAAAGGTGAGTCACAAATACTACAACTTAATAAAAAACCTAAACAATCTTAACTGTGAGCTTGAAAAAATTATTGAATATCGCACAAAAGGTGCTATTATGCACTCAAGAATTTGGTGGCACAATGAAGGCGAGAAAAATACCAAATATTTCTTGAGTCTTGAAAAGAGACACTATAAACAAGGTACAATCAATCGCTTGAAGAAAAATGAGAATGAGTATGCTACTTCTGACAAAGATATCCTTAATGTCTGTGAAGCCTTCTATAAAGATTTGTATTCTACTAAGATTCGAACAGATCGAGCAGACACTGAGTTTTTCTTTCAGTCAAATAACACGGTTTTAAGCAATGATGAAAGTGAATCGATTGAAGGTTGGCTAACAGAAGCCGAATGCGCTACAGCTTTAAAAGACATGGAAGCTGGGAAAAGCCCAGGATCGGATGGTCTACCCTCTGAATTCTACAAAATGTTTTGGAGCGATCTTTTGGAAGCTCTTGTAAAATCATTAAACTACGGCTACCTGAACGGTCAGCTTTCCATTTCGCAGAGACGAGGTATAATTAAATTAATCCCCCAAAAAAGCGAAAGAACTCTACTATATACGTAATTGGAGACCTTTAACACTTTTAAACTGTAATTACAAGATTGCTGCAAAAGCTATTGCTAGCTGCTTAAAGATCTATTTACCTAAACTAATAATAAACAACCAAACTGGCTTCATTAAGGGACGTTTCATTGGAGAAAATGTACGACTAATAGATAGTGTAATAAATTATGCCGCATCTAAAAATCTCAAAGGACTGCTTCTCTTCCTTGATTTTGAAAAGGCCTTTGACACACTAGAATGGTCCTTTATACGAAGATCTCTGGTCTCCTTTGGGTTTGGCGCTTCCATCGTGCAATGGTTTATGACTTTTTATTGTAACTCTGAAAGTTGCATCTCAAACAACGGCTGGTCAAGTAATTTCTTTACTGTTCATCGAGGCGTCCGGCAAGGATGCCCTCTCTCCCCGTATCTTTTCGTCTTGGCTGTGGAGATTCTTGCGAAAAAAATAAGAAGCACCTCAGATATAAGAGGTTTTCTAATTAAAGAAAATGAGATCAAAATTAGTCAATATGCTGATGATACGACTCTTATTCTTGACGGATCAGAAAAATCTCTCTCTGAAGCCCTTAAGACCCTGGAAAGCTTTGGCAAATTATCAGGACTGAAGCTCTCTGGATCGGTTCACATGCAGGAAGCAACCGAACAATTTGCTCGGAATACAATTTTAATTGGAAAACTTTAAAAGTCAAAGCGCTTGGAGTATGGTTCTCAATTCACCCAGAGGTGACCGAAAACCTTAACTTCCAGGAAAAAATTGAGAAAATGCGAAACTGTTTAGGCACTTGGGCACTCCGGAGACTAAGCCTGATTTGAAAAATCTCTGTCATTAAGAGCCTTGTAGTCCCTCAGATAATTCACATTCTGTCCCCTCTACAATCGAATCCCCAGATTATAAACGAAATAAACGTCATTTTCTTTAATTTTCTCTGGAACGGCAAAGGGGACAAAATAAAGAGAGATGTTGTTATTAGGGATTAACCGGATGGTGGTCTTAAGATGTTAGATATAATATCCTTTAACAAAGCCCTAAAGGTTGTTTGGATTAAAAAATATCTAGACGAGAACAGTAAGGGAAAATGGAAACTTTTTATTGATACTGAGCTAGAGCCGCTTGGAGGCCCCATGGTTCTGAACAACCTTAACAAAGCTGATACCACAAAGGTTGCAAAAGGGTTAAGCCCCTTCCTCAAAGAAGTCTTAGAAATTTGGGCTGAACTAAACTACCAAGACAAAATAACCTCTCTTGATTCATTTCTTGCACAAAGCCTATGGCATAATTCACTCATTAGAATTATGGGCAAACCTATCTTTTATAAAAAGTGGTATCGATCAGGAATTTCCTGCGCAAATCAATTTATTAAGGAGGAACTCAACTTATTTTTCTCGCGAACAGAATTTGAACATATGCACAATATCACTGTCTGCCCTTTAGCCTTTTGCGGAATTATATCCACTCTTAAGGCGCTTTGGAGAAATCAGGCTCGACATTCAACAGGTAATGCTGAAGAGCAAGCAACTTTTGTAACTGACATTGAAATCTAAAAAACCCAATAAACTGGCGTACCAAAAATTTCTACAATATAAAAGTACCTCCCCAATTCCTAGCCAAAAGAAATGGAGCAACTTAATTCAAGAATATCATGATATAAACTGGAACAATGCCTATCGATTAGCTCTAAAGTGCACTAACAGTACGAAATTAATTGAATTTAATTTTCGCTTCCTACACAGAGTCCTAGCTACTAACACCGTGCTAGTTAAAATGGGTTTTAGAAACGACAACAAGTGCACCTTCTGCGGCAAGGACCCTGAAAAATCCTTCACCTGTTCTGGTACTGCAACAAAACGCAAGTCTTTTGGGATCATCTCACCTCTTTTCTTCACCAGCATAACATATTACCTCAAAACTGCGACCTGAGTAAACTAAATGGGCTAGGCTTGAGACCTGATTTGTCGAGAAACAACAGAATAATTGATTATATTTCTCTACTCGCTAGATTTTACATTTGGATCTGCAGAAGCAAGGAAAGAAAGCCAACTCTGGAGAGCTTTTGCTCTTATTTAAAATTATACAAAGAAATTGAACCGCTCCACATCAACCAGCTCTTTCTTGATGATTCGGTCTAGCTACTTTCATTTACATGTACTTCTCCCCCTCCTGACCTTTCTAGAAAATGTTAGCAGCTGGGATTCAGCAGAGATAGTTTTAGTTTTAGTTTCAGTTTCAATAACGATTTTGTCACTTTGAGACATTTTTAGATACTTTAAATTATCTCGTGTGTTATAGCACCACCACCCCCCTCTTATTGTAAGTAGTGTAAGTATTAGTATTGTAAGTAGCGTGAATTATCGTATTGTATTATAAGTAGTGTAAGTATTGGTATTGTAAGTAGCGTGAATTATCGTATTGTATTATAAGCAATGTAAGTATTAATATTGTAAGTAGCGTGAATTATCGTATTGTATTGTTAGTAGTGTAAGTATTAGTATTGTAAGTAACGTCAATTATCGTATTGTATTATAAGCAGTGTAAGTATTAATATTGTAAGTAGCGTGAATTATCGTATTGTATTGTAAGTAGTGTAAGTATTAGTATTGTAAGTAACATGAATTATCGTATTGTACTGTAAGTAGTGTAAGTATTAGTATTGTAAGTATTGTAAATAAATTTAAAAATAAATAAATAAATAAAAAAAAATACTACATAAATTTTTGTTGGCTTCAAATGATCATATTGTGGCAAACCTACATTACAGTGAAAACCAGGACTAATTATTAACAAGACTTGTGATTTTTTGTTGAATAGCTTTCACATCAATTACAGGATAAAATGACAACTAAAAAAGTTAAAATGACTATAACTTTTCTTTCTTGCTCCATCCTTATAATTTGATTACTGCCTCATGCAATGTTAATTAAATATTACTCATAATCTGTCTTATGATAAACCTTTCTGGAATGGTGCTTTGCTATCATTTTGAAACAGTTCTTTTCACTGACACATGGAGGTTTCATAGTATTGTACATAGCTTTCTTCGTTGGTCCAAGGTCATGAAGCTATTACATTCCACTGCAGCATTTAAAACACATCCACTTTTTTTTGTGTTACGGATTACTGATTGTGGAATATTAGCACAAGCTGGATGATACCATTCACTGCAATGGCTGTCACACTGGACATACTTAGCATTGTCATCTGGAAGTTGACATGTGCAATAGACTGGAACAGTCTTGCTTGACACTGGAACCAGAACAAGTGGCACTCTTTTTTTCTGTTGTCGGAAACTCTGTCATATCCAGTGCTTCTAGACAATCCACCAGGTGATTACGCATGGCTTTCTGGTCATATCTTGTTATGGTCGGGTTGTTGCCGTGGCATAAAGTGGTTGCAAAGGCTATGGCAAATAGTGCACAGTCATTTGAGCCCTGCTGCTTTTGAACTTTCTCATTGATGATTTTCACTGATTTCCCCCTGTGTAGCAACATTCTGCAGGCATGCTGAATAGCTTTAATGTTGGGCTTTCCAAACAGGCTATCATATACTTTGACGACACCAACAGGGCATGACAGCATGCTGATACACACCCAGTGTAAACCAGTGTTGATTATTAGGACAAATTCACTTGTTGCAGGTGTTACCAAATTTCCAATTATTGCTGGATCTTCCAGACCATCGACCAAGGGAAACTTCATTTTCAAGAGCTTTTGAGCAGCCTCTACTTCTGAGTCATGAAGCCAACCACGAGGGTTCAAGATTAGTTTTTTACTGTCAGCTTAAAGTGTTATTTTACTTCCTGCTGTTTGGTCTCTGTAATCTATCCACATTACAGGATCAGGAGAGTTCTCATTTATGTTCACTGTATTGTCCTTCTTGTTGCTTGCTGGTGGAGGACTAGCTTCTGACAAGTTATCTCCTTTCACTTCAGTCTCTACATCTAGTTTGGCCCATTTGGATTTGACAGGAGAGTGCAGTGCTATATCCTGCCCTCTCCGTTTCAAGCGGCTTGTTCCCTGTGTGACTCTGCCAGTATTTGCCAGAAGAGGTTCAGATATTTTCAAAGGATTGGATGATTCATTAGGCTGATATTTTGGTGCCTGTGTGACTGCTGGTTTAACTGTAACAGCAGCATCTGGAGACTTGTAATTTGTGGTGATTACAGGTACATTGCCATTTTGTGAAGGTGAACATGGAGGACTTTTTGGTAAAGGGATTGACTGGCAATTTTCTGGCAAACTGTCTTCTACTACTGGTATTTCTACCTCTAGCTGCACTTTTTTGCACTTGGAATTTTCAGTTGACTGAAGGGGGTCCACATGCCACCCCTGTTTCAAGTTGTTTGCTACCTGCCCGACTCTGCCTGAGTATTTACTCTTGCGTGTTGCAAGAGGTAAACGTTTTTGCAGAAGTTTGTTCTTTGACTGAGCCTTTGGCACATTCCTGGATGCAGGTTTTGATGAGCCTTCTTGTTCTAGAGTCATACCATTGGATGCCTTTGGTGCTGATTTTTCCATTATCTTGACATTTTTCCAGGCTCTTTCTAACCTGCACAAGTATATCAGTATCATCAACTATGTAAGTTAGAGATTTTGCTTGGTTCATGAGTTCCCTGCACTGAGCTGCTACTGTCTTCTTAAAACGGCTGGGAATGGGAAGTTTATAAACATTCAGTAGGTTATCAAATTCTTCAGAATTGCCTGTCATCCTCTCCTCTTTGGGAAGGGGAAGATTCTCTTTATCAGCAATGAGTAGATTGTCAATTTCTTCAGAACTACATGTAGCAGTCATCCTCTCCTCTTTGGGAAAGTCTGTTACGGGCAGTGTATTGTTGATGGGGAAGATGAGATCTTCATCAAGTATGAAAAAGGGTGAAGTCCTATAGGCTTCACTTAGATTGTCAAAACTCCAGTCAGGCTGATGTCTGAATATTGCAAACATGTGTTTGCATGGAAGGCGGGTGCGTTGCCACTCTTTACATGTACATGATGGTGTTGCATCATGTCCACCAAAGGAAACTTTGTACCACATATCTAGCATAGCCCTTTGGCTGTAAACTTCAAACTGACCTTCACCTTTAGAGATCACATGGTGAGAGGGGATAGATTTTGCTAAATCTATCTTTTCCAAACAGTGCTGTACTATGTGTCGTGGTCTGTTTTGTAGGTAAGGTGGCATTGCCAGATCATACCTTTTGTAGCTGTTGGACAACCTTGTGTTTTCCTCAACATACCTGTAATAATATTGTAAATTTATATGAAGTGTCAGTTTGTTAATTCTCTACAAATGATCATAATGTTTTCAAGTGGAGAGTTGAAGAAACACTTCTTTAGTTGAGAACAGAGGTTTTTAATTGTTGATGGAGGGGAGGTTTTCTAGGTTGGGGTGAAAAGGTAAGAATCATCCCTCATATGACATGCTTGTCCATTGCACTGCACTCCCAGTTTTTTTTTTACAGAACCTAAATTGTGGATTGGTACTGTGTCCAAGTAACAGAACCCTATGCATAAACTGGGGAACTACAGTGTTGCTAATTTCCCGCATGCATATCTGCTAATACAAAGGCCATAAAAACCATTGTTACATGTAGCTGTAACAGAATGATATTCATTATAGCTTACTTAGTATACTTGTCTGGTAGGAATTGATCTATCAGAATTGTCAGCATGGTACTAAGGTTGGCATTTCTGTTTCCTTCCAGGTATTCGTGCTTAAAGGATTTGTTCTGCCTTTCAACTCCATTGGTAGTATTCACAGAACACAGAAGGCGATCCTTTTTGAATGCCCACACCCACCGCTAATAAAAGCACAATGAGAGAAAAAATATAATATCTTCTGTGGTTGACAGCACAGCAGGTTAGAGTCACTTCAGTTATAGAAATAAATGATTTCTCACTTCAGTAGAAACAGTTTCATTTTTGTGTGTTTTTTTTGTTATGTTATTTTTTAATGTACTTGGTCATTGAATATAAGAATTCAGTTATTATTTGATTTGTACCCCACACTTAACAGCATAAAACAAATTGACTATCAGTTTCAATCACCATCTGTTAACACTTCGTCAAGGCAGTGTTTTACTTGGCAGAAATAGCAAATAGAGTGTCCTTATTATTGCCACACTTGAATGCCTAATTCTTATACAGTGCAAAGTGCACATATGTAATAAACTATTCCTTTGATACCTTGTGCTCTCTTATCCAAGTATTGTGGAACCAAGTTCGAGCAGCTTTCAACTCTGGCCGGAGCCATATCTCCCATACCTCCAGATCTGCCAGAGCCTTATGGGAGTTTGGTAGTCAGAAATAATTATTAAAATTTTGGTGATTTATATACCTTTGGTTACAAAAAAAACAAAAACTCTCCCAAACTCTCTTGAGAATTATCACATAATAAATAGCCATGGCCAGTGTCTGTCAGTAACTATGATAATGCATTGCTTTGTTTTGGTAATTGTGTTACATTACCTTATATTGAGGGAATCTCATCACCTCCCTCAACAACTTGAGCAGTGCATCCAAATTTCTTTGTAGTCTGATACAGGTCCTTTTGCCTGCTATTACCATATGAATGGTCACCATTGCACTGCAAAGAGGAATATTTCTTCAATTCATTTTATGCAGCAGTTCATGTCATCACAATAAAACAACCAATTGAAACTATTAAAAGGGTAATTCTGTCATGAAAGGACAGTAGAAAACAAAATTATAACCCCTGGAGGGCAGGAATGTATTTTTTCTTTTCCCTCCATTTCCTCATATAAATATTTACAGCCATTGGCCTACTTTTTTTTGCAATAAGATTAGTTATTTCTAACTCTGAAGGTATGTTAATGTAAGATTAAGTCTTATATAGTTGCACTCTCACAAGATGGCAAGACAGACACGGAAAAAGGGAAACTATTTCGAGCATTTGTTTGTCACCTTGGCATTTTTTCTTCTTTGTTTATCAGCTGCATGCCTGTCTGTGCCCTGATGGCAATCATACACACGCTTTCCAGTAATAATAAAAGGAACTCCATCATATGTAATCCTTGGTTGGGACATTGGAGTATGGGGATCTTCAAAAAATACCTTCTTTCCTTTCATTTCTACATTCTCTGTGAAGAATGACAAAGGCATTACAAGTTAAGAAAGTATGCATGCATGCATGTATTCAATCAGTCAATCAGTTAATCTGTCTGTCTGGCTGGCTGTCTGTCCATCAGTCAATCAGGCCGTCAGTCATATCACTCAGTCAGTTAGTCAGCTGTTTAAGTGCAGTATTTTAAGGCATTGAGCAACCCTTCATTGAAAAAGTGGTTTTAGTTTCTGCTAAAGGCTTTCTTCCTTCAACTCTGCTGTCAAAGAGATACAAGAAGGACCAAAATAATACTGAACATGGCCTCTGTAACAGTTCTGAGTTTGTGTGTGTGCATGTGCATGTGGGTGTGTATGTGTGTGTGTGTATAAGAGAGTGTCCATCATTAATTTTATAACTTACCCCAAGTGGTCTGAAATAGGGCATGGTTTTTGCACTCTGGTCATAAATAGGGCAAGGGTTTTGGAGGCCAAATTTTTGTGGGAGTACCCCCTGCTGGGAATATTAATTTTGTTTTTCAATATTCAAGGAAAAAAGTTTTGGTCATGAAAAAATTCTAGACTTGCATTCTTTCCCCACAAGATAAAGAAGATAAAGTACAGATTTAATTTCTACTATTTCGAAATAACCTTTTCTGTTCAATCTTAGAATACCTCAACTGGCAGGTCCTCCCCAGTTCAAAAAAAATTCTTTCCACATCCCCTATCCCCAACCCCAACATACAACGTACTTTGTGTTTTTTTTTTTTGTTTCTTTTTTCCGTGACCCAGAGTTCATTTGAAGTGCACCTATAACTTGAGACTTAATTTCCTTTGCCAACACCGTAACTGTAATACATAACAAAGCTGGTTGTTGTTCTTAATTCGTGTTCGTGCAATAGCTTTTCCGCTGATTGTACATCCGGCACAAAACCAAAAGTCTCAGAGATGTTTTCAGACGACATAGCTTGGAGATAGAATCTTGAGAAAAATTTATCTAAAAAAATTCGATTCTGTTCGATTTTCCCGCGTTTCTTGTTAAATATTGACTCAGGTGGCGGGCATGTGATATCTGGATTACGTAATTATCTAGTTTTCAATCCTATGGGCTGAACTCTTGGCCCCATTAGCAAGGGTATCCTTGTGCATCCCCTGAGGGGATAGATGAGCGGGACCTCTGACAATTCAGTGTTAAAACACACGGCGTGGTAGATAAATATGAGCATAAACATAAAGATATCAACATGCTGAAGAGTCGACAACTGTCTCATGGATTTTCTTTTTTTAATTCATTTACTTGACCAGTTTAACTATTAAATCCAACAGAGAACACAAGAGTGACAACACATAAGCTTCATACGCGCGCATAATCGACCCATGCATATTCCACACAACGGTTACGTTTCTTCCAATAGAAGGTTCTTCTTTCCTTTCATTTCTACATTCTCTGTGAAGAATGACAAAGGCATTACAAGTTAAGAAAGTATGCATGCATGCATGTATTCAATCAGTCAATCAGTTAATCTGTCTGTCTGGCTGGCTGTCTGTCCATCAGTCAATCAGTCCGTCAGTCATATCACTCAGTCAGTTAGTCAGCTGTTTAAGTGCAGTATTTTAAGGCATTGAGCAACCCTTCATTGAAAAAGTGGTTTTAGTTTCTGCTAAAGGCTTTCTTCCTTCAACTCTGCTGTCAAAGAGATACAAGAAGGACCAAAATAATACTGAACATGGCCTCTGTAACAGTTCTGAGTTTGTGTGTGTGCATGTGCATGTGTGTGTGTATGTGTGTGTGTGTATAAGAGAGTGTCCATCATTAATTTTATAACTTACCCCAAGTGGTCTGAAATAGGGCATGGTTTTTGCACTCTGGTCATAAATAGGGCAAGGGTTTTGGAGGCCAAATTTTTGTGGGAGTACCCCCTGCTGGGAATATTAATTTTGTTTTTCAATATTCAAGGAAAAAAGTTTTGGTCATGAAAAAATTCTAGACTTGCATTCTTTCCCCACAAGATAAAGAAGATAAAGTACAGATTTAATTTCTACTATTTCGAAATAACCTTTTCTGTTCAATCTTAGAATACCTCAACTGGCAGGTCCTCCCCAGTTCAAAAAAAATTCTTTCCACATCCCCTATCCCCAACCCCAACATACAACGTACTTTGTGTTTTTTTTTTTGTTTCTTTTTTCCGTGACCCAGAGTTCATTTGAAGTGCACCTATAACTTGGGACTTAATTTCCTTTGCCAACACCGTAACTGTAATACATAACAAAGCTGGTTGTTGTTCTTAATTCGTGTTCGTGCAATAGCTTTTCCGCTGATTGTACATCCGGCACAAAACCAAAAGTCTCAGAGATGTTTTCAGACGACATAGCTTGGAGATAGAATCTTGAGAAAAATTTATCTAAAAAAATTCGATTCTGTTCGATTTTCCCGCGTTTCTTGTTAAATATTGACTCAGGTGGCGGGCATGTGATATCTGGATTACGTAATTATCTAGTTTCCAATCCTATGGGCTGAACTCTTGGCCCCATTAGCAAGGGTATCCTTGTGCATCCCCTGAGGGGATAGATGAGCGGGACCTCTGACAATTCAGTGTTAAAACACACGGCGTGGTAGATAAATATGAGCATAAACATAAAGATATCAACATGCTGAAGAGTCGACAACTGTCTCATGGATTTTCTTTTTTTAATTCATTTACTTGACCAGTTTAACTATTAAATCCAACAGAGAACACAAGAGTGACAACACATAAGCTTCATACGCGCGCATAATCGACCCATGCATATTCCACACAACGGTTACGTTTCTTCCAATAGAAGGTTCTTCTTTCCTTTCATTTCTACATTCTCTGTGAAGAATGACAAAGGCATTACAAGTTAAGAAAGTATGCATGCATGCATGTATTCAATCAGTCAATCAGTTAATCTGTCTGTCTGGCTGGCTGTCTGTCCATCAGTCAATCAGTCCGTCAGTCATATCACTCAGTCAGTTAGTCAGCTGTTTAAGTGCAGTATTTTAAGGCATTGAGCAACCCTTCATTGAAAAAGTGGTTTTAGTTTCTGCTAAAGGCTTTCTTCCTTCAACTCTGCTGTCAAAGAGATACAAGAAGGACCAAAATAATACTGAACATGGCCTCTGTAACAGTTCTGAGTTTGTGTGTGTGCATGTGCATGTGTGTGTGTATGTGTGTGTGTGTATAAGAGAGTGTCCATCATTAATTTTATAACTTACCCCAAGTGGTCTGAAATAGGGCATGGTTTTTGCACTCTGGTCATAAATAGGGCAAGGGTTTTGGAGGCCAAATTTTTGTGGGAGTACCCCCTGCTGGGAATATTAATTTTGTTTTTCAATATTCAAGGAAAAAAGTTTTGGTCATGAAAAAATTCTAGACTTGCATTCTTTCCCCACAAGATAAAGAAGATAAAGTACAGATTTAATTTCTACTATTTCGAAATAACCTTTTCTGTTCAATCTTAGAATACCTCAACTGGCAGGTCCTCCCCAGTTCAAAAAAAATTCTTTCCACATCCCCTATCCCCAACCCCAACATACAACGTACTTTGTGTTTTTTTTTTTTTGTTTCTTTTTTCCGTGACCCAGAGTTCATTTGAAGTGCACCTATAACTTGAGACTTAATTTCCTTTGCCAACACCGTAACTGTAATACATAACAAAGGTGGTTGTTGTTCTTAATTCGTGTTCGTGCAATAGCTTTTCCGCTGATTGTACATCCGGCACAAAACCAAAAGTCTCAGAGATGTTTTCAGACGACATAGCTTGGAGATAGAATCTTGAGAAAAATTTATCTAAAAAAATTCGATTCTGTTCGATTTTCCCGCGTTTCTTGTTAAATATTGACTCAGGTGGCGGGCATGTGATATCTGGATTACGTAATTATCTAGTTTCCAATCCTATGGGCTGAACTCTTGGCCCCATTAGCAAGGGTATCCTTGTGCATCCCCTGAGGGGATAGATGAGCGGGACCTCTGACAATTCAGTGTTAAAACACACGGCGTGGTAGATAAATATGAGCATAAACATAAAGATATCAACATGCTGAAGAGTCGACAACTGTCTCATGGATTTTCTTTTTTTAATTCATTTACTTGACCAGTTTAACTATTAAATCCAACAGAGAACACAAGAGTGACAACACATAAGCTTCATACGCGCGCATAATCGACCCATGCATATTCCACACAACGGTTACGTTTCTTCCAATAGAAGGTTTCTGAAATTGAAAAGAATATCTTCAAGTGTTAGATTGACCATTAATCGATTTTTTTGGAGATTTTTGTTTTTCCGGTACTTCCCCAATATTGCTTACTTGTCTGCCATTTTGTTTTTGCCAAGTTTTTCCAATGACACTCGGTCCCAGTCTCACAAGGAGGAAGGGCCCTCTCGTCTATCCCTTCAAGCCACTACCGTTCCATCCAGTGTTTCTGCGAGAGTGAGAGTCATACCCCGTTTATCGTTTCCTCCTTTCTTTGCCACGTGTTGCGAATTATTTACTGCCATCGTTACATTCTCTGTTGGGACGAACTTTGAGGGCGTTTAGTCGACACTGATTATCAGCTGATCTGGAATGTTGTAAGTAGCTACTGCTTCAGCAATTTCGTTAAGGAACCGATCTCACGTTTCCAGCCATAACGCACGGGTTATCACAGGTCGTGAAGTAGTCACCATTCTCCGTGTATAACCCATTCTGGTATACAAGGATTGCACCCAGCCAGTGCGTGTACTGAAATGTTTCAGTAGCTTTAAAATGAGTTTTGATGTCTAGTTTAGACTCTTTTGCAAATCATTCGCCTTTGTAAGCTTTTGTGTCTTTTGTGTCGAGGAAGGTGGTCTCCGTGTCGGAAACTTCAGCCGTAAACTTGACAGTTGGATGGTGGCTATTTGCTTGTTCAATGAATTGCGTGACTACGTCCTTGTTTATATTCCAGATAGAGAATATATCGTCAATATACCTTTTCCAGGCTAGTGGTTTTATAGCGCTTTGTTCTAAAATTTGTGATTCTACCTTTCCCATAAAGATATTGGCAAATGCAACTGCCATTTTAGTACCCATGGCTGTTCCATGCGTTTGGAGGTAGTTTTTTCCAGTGAACTGGAATGAGTTCTCTTGTAGAATAAGTTAAAGCGCTCTTTTGAGATATTGTGTTGGGATGGGGGATTCTCCTTCGTAGAAGGATTCGTATACATTGCATACTGTTTCTATCCCGTCCTCTTGAGGAATATTAGTGTATAGACTTGTTACGTCCATTGAAACAAGAATAGTGTTATAAGGAACTCTAATTCTTTCTATGAAATTGATGAAGTCCGTTGAGTCTTTAAGTTATGACTCTTGTTCTTTTGCTATGGGTTGAAGGAGTTTGTCCACAAATGCAGAGAACCTCTCAGTCGGCCCATCGCATCCAGAAATTATTGGTCTTCCAACCGGGGTTGGTTTGTGAATTTTTGTTAGCGTGTAGAACACTGGCGTGCGAGGCGGGTTAGGTGTTTGACAGAACCATTTGTTGGTCATGTCATTAATATAGTTCTGCTCGTGGAGTTCTTCAACTAATTGTTGAACTCTAAGCGATGTTTCAACAACCATAAGATGTTCAAGGGGTTTGTAATGTTCAGGGTTGTCTATCTGGATTTGTCCTTCGCGGATTTTATCTACAGTGTTCAAAACAACCATTCGTGTGCCCTTGTCTGCTTTTTTAAGATTGATGTTGGGATTCTCCCGCAGCGTTTTCAACGTCTTTCCTTCCGTGTTAAGCAGATTGTCCTTAGGTTTTGTTAGCTGTATTTCTAAGTAGCTTTCTATCAGCGCTATGTTTGAGAGGTCTTTTATATGTTTTTTGTTTGCCTCTGTTTGTGCATGAAAACGATCTTTTCGATCATTTGTTCTGCGTTCTTTTTGCTTTTTGTTTTGTGTTTGGGATAGATTTATCTTCCCAAGTCCCCGTTTTATATTACGAGAGTCAGAGAGGAGACAAGTATAATCTCTCTTCTGTTTATTATTGACATCCAAAATTGTTGACAATGACATGATCTCGGCTTTGAGTTCATTGATTCTCTTCGACACTCTAGTTACATTGTTTTCGTTAACAGTTTCTTTGGGTGCCGAGCGCATGAAAGCTGTTGTTTTGGTTACATTGCTCTTCTGTTTTTTTTTGTTGGCCTTAACTCTTTTCTCTTGCCTTATGGCTGTATGGAGGCCTTCGATGTTTCGATTGTGAAACCTGATTAAAGCTTGTACAAAATCTTGCTCAGCTTTTGAGCAAAGACGTTTAATGTCTTTTCTGAATTCGCCGTCCACCTTTATGTTGGCCCTGGCTCTGTACTGCAGTGACTTTGGGCAAGTCTGCCTTTCCAGGTGCTTTTTCAGTGATTTTAGCGCGTTCTGAGAATGTACAAGGTCTTCTTCCAGTTTGCTGGGATTGTCTCGTTTGCGTTTGCGGTGGTTCTCTTGTTTGACCTTGTCTTCTTTGGCGTGGGTAGACTCCTCACTATCTCTCTAGGTCTGGATTGTCTGCATGCGGGTTTGTTATCTCAGCTCTTTGGTTCACATTCGTCTCTTCGTTAGGTTCTCCCATAATGAAGTCTTGGCTGGTTTCGGCGCGGTCAGCTAGTAGACTGTCTGATGTTAGTAGGCTCATGGCCGTAGTATCTCAGGCAATACTGCGGTTTCGATCCTTCTGGATCTCGTCAGTTGCCGATAAGGAGAGCAATAGAGACCAATCCTCGGTATCACTCGGTCAAAGGCCTGTTTTTTGCGGCTTTTATACTTGATCGATGGATCGAAAGTTCTTAATTTCGATTGGCTGATGCATCACAAGTGGAATGTGATAGAGCAGTTCTTTTGATCCTATTGTACACAGCTGGACACTGTGTTTTT
>CAXHUQ010000234.1:70000-107500 GCA_964020085.1 Micromussa lordhowensis
TAGTGGCGCTTGCTGCCTACAGCAGGAGAATTCATCTCCAGACTGTCCTTATCATTAGGGTGCGGGATGATTCAAAACAGGTTGCATATCTTCGTCCTTTCCAGAATGCTTGATACGCAGACTAGTAGTGTTCGAGGAGGCTTCTGTAGGACTGGGATGAGCAGGGCGCATTCCTTCACTATGGGCTGATGACTCTCCTTCGGAAATCTTTAACCTAAGTGAACACAAACATTGAGAGAAGGGGGACTAGCATGAGAGAAGTCGTTTCAATTATAAGGATCTTAACTTTTGACACCAATGCTGTCCGTTTAAAGCCCAAATAGCGGAAGGATTCGGCCCTATAGTAACTGGAGGGGGGAATTAAGGTCATGGGTTTTATGTTATAAATTATTTTGAACTATGTTATTGTTATAGGTGATGTAATTATCTTTAATGATGGTAACATTAATAGTTATGTTAGTGATTTAAGTAAGGTTATTATTTCAATAAAATAATGTAACAGATAAAACCAAAAAAAAGCCATAGGTGAAAAGTAGCATCAGAAAAAAAGTGGCATTAGAGGAAGGGGGAGGGGGTTGAATGTTACCTCCCCAGTCTCAAAATGGCAGACAGTCATGACATTACTCTGAATAATGGCTCCACCGAAGCAAAACCAAGTTCTCCTCTTCCCAACGACTTTCACCTACATGTCTCCTCCTTTTCTACATATGCGCAGGGTACCTGTACAAAAAAAATATACCATGCAGTCGTGTTCAAATGATCCCAAGAAAGATCAATGCTCGAGACTGAACAACTTAAATACACTGTTGTCGTGTCATATCCTACCAAATAAATTGGTTAAATGATGCACTTACTTGGTATTTTGGTGACACAACAGCCAGTGATTGAGAGGTGTCTGACTTCACGCCTCCATGTTTTAAATGCTGCCATAACCACACACAGATACACTTCCATACTTCAGGTGAGCTTTGCTTTGCTACCATGAGGGGTCCACTCCCTTTCCCAGTTGCCCACGTGACTGGGTGAGTATCGATTATGAAAGGGCGGCCATTGTGACAACCAATGGTTAAAACAAAAGGATCCCTTGTGAAAATTGCGATAAAATAGTCATGCTGAAGATGACACAGAGCTGTGTGGAGCATTTCCCTTCCCGAAAGGAAAATACCGGGTCCGCAAAGGGTAGCTCTTCAGAAAACTCGTAGGAACCTACAAGATTCAGTTTGTTAAGAATTGTGTAAGCTTCCAAAGTGTCGTACGTGTTGTGAAGCTCTCTGTGTGCATTTATTTCTGCCGGTAAATTCCAAATCGTATCTTCAACAACTTTAGCTAACGCAGCAAAAAATTTGCTGACAGCTGTGCATTCACCTAGCAATCTATCTGCGATCTTCATAGAGATGAACGCGCAAGCATTTGTTCCGTCGTTTGTTAAGGCTGATTCTTCTTGCACTGGGCTGTTAAGATCTTCATGTTCAGCAGTTTCCATGAGACAAGCTGCAACTTGGTCAAATTCTTCCACAGCTGTACCTCGACTAACTTTCAAGTGCACAATGTCAACGTGTCCGGAAACGCCGTCACTGCTTCCTTTCATGATCTTGGCTGCTTCATCTAACAGCAATCGACAATGATACATAGATACCATAGATAGATACTTTATTATAAACACCATGCAGCCATAGGCTGAATTACGGGATATTTACAATTACACACATACATGAGTATAAAGAAAAATTATCTACATATTATAGACATATAGGCTAAAAATAAAACTGTTCTTCAAACGCTCGCTTTTGCATTCGGGGAGTGTGAAATCTCTATTGCATCTCAGTGCGTATTTAAAATTCTTCCTTTGGGGGAGGAGGCTGTGGAGTCTATGGGTGGGGTCACAGACTATCTCGTCGAACAGATCGGTTGAAATCTTTTCTCTCCTCTCATGAAGTTTCAGTAGGACAGCTGTTTCCAGTGCTACTCTATATGACAGGTCAGGATAGATGATTCTGAGTGCCCTCCTTTCGATCCGTTCCAAATCATCACTGATGTAGTTTGGTAGGAAACGATGGAATACAGGACTTGCATATTCCAGGATGGACCTAATACATGTCGTGTAGAATAGCACAAGCTCACTTAGTGCAACTCCGGATCTCTTGAGTTGTCTCAAAAAGTAGAGATGAGAGGAACATTTTCTACTTAGTTCAGAGGTGTGCATGTTCCACTTTAAATCGTGGCTAATGATCATGCCTAGCAATTTGGCACTGGTGACTAATTCAAGGGGTTTGTCATTTAGGACTAGGGGTTCAAAGTCGTAGTTGTTGTTTGAGAATCCGATTCGTAGTTCTTTACACTTGGCCTCGTTCAGTTGGAACCCATCAATACTCGCTTGTCTTGAGAGGTCATCCACAACTTCTTGGAGTTTGCTCACACTGTCCTTAGTAACTATTTTGGAACAAGATGTGTCGTCCACGTATATTTCCACATGTTAACTGGGGTGTCCAAATCATTAATCATGACAAGAAATAACCAGGGGCCTAATTTTGTTCCCTGGGGGATGCCGGATGGCACTGAGAGCCATTCAGAGTGACAATCTTGGGCAAATTTAACTCTTTGTTTCCAATCCATCAAGAAGTCTACAATCCAGCTTTTGACTTGACTCGGAATATCATATGTTGTTAGTTTTTGAACGAGAACACTATGGTCGATTAGGTCAAAAGCCTTACGGAAGTCAAGTAGGACTACAATGGGGTTCAAACTTCACACATCCTTTGTTAACTTCCTCCAATCCACACCACCCCGTATCCCATTGAATTTCATAATTTGTATCTGGCAAGGGATGCTTCTCCTCACTTAACAAAGAGCCAATAAATTTCTTTAGATCCTCCTGAGAGTTCATACGTCCTACAGATCAGATCTCGGAGCAAAAGGGATATTTAAGGCTAGGGTTAATCATACAAAAAAATCATACCCAGGGCCCAAATGTCTGCGAGGAGTAAATCAGCGATCGAAGCACCTGATATCGGCAACTTGTTGAGTAGAATCTCTGGCACCATAAACGTAACTGTTCCTTGGTCGACGTTAGTCGTGTTGGTAGCAAGAAAAGACTGTTTGAATGAGTATAGACCGACTCTCCCAAAAATCTGCAAGTTTACAGGCAATTGGTCGGGAATTATACTGTCGCGTGATTCACTCATCATCTGACAATTCGGCATAATGCTGGTTGCTTATCAAAATGTTGGTAGGTTTAAGATCTCTATGAGCTATTTCTTTTGAATGAAGATAAGCAAGTCCCTCGACAATTTCCAACGCTGCATGGTTAGCAAGCGGATGGCATTCTTCGGACTGGATTCATCAATTTTCTGCAGAAAGTTGGCGAGGGTACTGACACGTACATCATGGCCAAATTGCTTAAAATCGAAGAAATGTACTCTAACATCATGGCAGGAGGCTAACAACAAACGGCTTTAAATTCCACGACGTTTCTATGTTGCAGCTCATTGAGAAGTGTTACCTCTTTAAAGCAAAGCTTCCTCTCCTCTTGATCCAAGACCTGGAGCATTTTTTTTACTACAACTGTTGTCGTTGTGGTATCTCTCGGCAATCTGTACTCGGTTGTATAAACATCGCCATAAGCTCCTTTCCCGATTCTCTCTGGTAATTTGTTGCAATTGAAGCAAAGGACTTTTGCATCAATATAATTTCCAAATTTTCCTTTACTTGCGAACTGAGGAAGCTTGAACTTTTGAAACAAAGCCATGTTTGTTGGAGGAGAGCTCAAGCTTGTCGCAACAAGCAAGAACTCACATGATGAATTTTCCCGCCAAATTTTTGCACTGGCAGTTTATTTGATGCCAGGGTCATGACCTTCGTTTCCAGTTTTTCTATTCAGGCCTGCTCCCTTCTATAATGCAATTCTGTTATTTTTGGGAAACCTTTCCCTTTGTAATGCTAATTTGATCTTGTTTTTAAATGGTGAAACAGAGAATTAACTCTGAAGTGTAAATTTAAGTACTAATTGAACCCATGAATAACCCACGGGGCATTAGCCGTAGTAAAGGGAATCAGGGAACCACACGAGGTAAAGAAAAAATCTTTTGACTTCGGTGGGAATCAAACCCACAACCTCCGGATTAGATCTACCGTTACTCTGCCGACTGAGCTACGAGGTAGGACAGACGAACTAAGGAATTTAAAATTCATTGCGGTCATAATATGTTCGCGAGCAAAGGCCGATATTTTTTAAAGTGTTTGTGGCACGTCTGTGTTTTCTAGGTCTTTGTTTGCAAGGTCTGTGGTTTCGAGGTCTGCGTTTTCGAGGTCTGTGATCTGTGGTCTGTGTTTTCGAGACACCCTATGTATCGCTGTCACTTTGCAAAATACTGGAATCATCAATTAAAAATGCGTGGCGTATCCAGCTGGAGAAAGGTGTGTTTTGATTGAAAGTTCCTCATAAGTTGCTTCTGGCTGATTCATTAGCAACTTAAATAATACCCAGAACTGGAGATGTTTTTGTTTTGCTTGTGGAATGAACTAAGCTCGCTGTCTTCATAATATGGTAAGTACATTCTAATTCTCTGCATATGAAACTGAACTCAAGAGAACAAACCTGCTGGAAAACCTTTCACAAATTTTAGGCATGTGAGTTTCAAGTAACGTATTTATCTTGTGTAAGTTACATGAATCAAAGACAAAATTAGGCAAATGCTGACGAACTACTGTTTCGTGCCTTGCGAAATTTCATGTATAGGCTGGTGAATTATCATTAGTGCTCGCAATTTTTCGTTGAAAATTTGAAGAAATATCATCCTTTGTTCAAGCAAATTGTCGCTCGACAAGCCGGGAAATTTTGATCAAACTTTCGAGCGAACTTTCCTAGGAAAATCGCCAGAACGGAGAACAAAATTCACGTATTTCACATGCATTACTTTTGCACAATAGTGTATCATTGACATTGATGGGAATAACATGGGGAAATGTTGCCGTATCATTCACAACATTGGGAATAACATGAGAAATGTTCCTGTATCATTCACAATATTGGAAATAACTTGGAGAAATGTTCCCATATCATTCATAATGTTGGGCATAACATGGGGGAATTTTCCCGTATCATTTGCAACGTTGGGCATAACATGGGAAAATTTTCCCGAATCATTCACAACTTTGGAAATAATGTGGGAAAATGTTCCCTTATCATTAACAACTTTGGGAATAACTTGGAAAAATGTTCTCATATCTATCACAACAGTGGGAATAACATGGGAAATAATACCCAAGGTTTTCCCAATATTGGTAATAAAAAAGAGCAGTCACTTCCCCAATAAAAACGCATTTAACAGATTTTGGGGAATGGCAAATTCCCAAAATTTACCCTAAAAAGGAATTTCTTGTGCCAGGGTTTTCCCAATAAAAGGAAAATTTCCCATTTCTTTCCCATGATTGAATTTTGAAAAGTTTCCTGTGTATGGGAAGGGAGTATTTACCTTGTATTCAGAGAGATGTAAATTGTTGTTGATGTTTTTTTAATATGTTCACCAATTAAAATTAATTCAAACAAGCAAATGTTTGAAATCTTTGGCACTTTTACTGGATTTTAAAGTTTAATAGTTTGATAAGTTTTTCAAACTTGCTGTCTTGATTATGATTTTTTTTTATGCGACCTAAAATAATCAGTACCATACAGTAAATGAACCTTGCGCTTACTTTCCAAGCCAACCATGGCAATATCCCTCATTCCTTCAGCTTTCCTTTTATCGTCTTTCTCCATCTGCTTTTTTTCTCTCTTTCTTTCTTTTGCATCTCCTCGCAATCTTTTCGAAAGGTGTAGATATCTTCAAGTAACTGACTCAGTTGGCCATACGGTATTTTGCCCAGTTTCCGGCCACCTTAGATTGTAATCGCCCTAACCTCTTGATTATGAATGAATGAACTTTATTTAAGTGTCTGAGTATTTAGCTCAATGTGAACTAATTGTGGACACTAAAATAACATTCGGACTACAAAGTAAAATTAAAATAGGAAAATCTTGAGTGTTAAAAAGTTAATTTAAAGTTTACAATCTTTTGTTAAGAAGTTTCATAAAAAAACTATTTACATATTTGAATATCTCTTATTTCAAAGAAAATCATATTTAATATGTGCATAAAGCACAGTTGCTGCATGTACCCTCAACAAGAGAAGCCAGGTCTTTCTTCCTAATGTTCCGTCTGAAATTGTCCAGCGATGGTTGCTGCCGATCACTTGGGGATAGTCTGGACCAAAGATATGAGCCCAGATATCTAATAGAGTGTTTTCCGTATCTTACTGTTGAGTAGCGAGGTACATCAAAATCTGCATTTCTTAGGGAGTACACTTTGTTTTTAAAACTGAAAAGTTCACATATATAGTCGGGGGCCAAGCCATTTCTAACTTTATACATTAAAGTCACAATCTCTTGAAGCCTCCTATTATAAAGAGAGGGCAACTTTGCACGTCGTAGAAGGTCTTCGTAAGTATCTGTCCTGCAGTTGTAAATTACTCTTAGAGTACGTTCTTGCAGCCTCTCCAATTTTCTCCTCTCAGATTGCTTACAAAAATGCCATACAGTTTGGCAATACGTCAGATGAGGAAGAATTGCTGAAAGATAAAGTTGAAGTTTGGTCTTGCTTGAGATTAGATTGCGTAATCTTGCTAACACCTCTATTTTTTTACTCACTTTTTTACAGATGTCACTTATGTGTTCAGTAAAACTAAGCTTGTCATCTATGTTTACTCCAAGAATTCTTAAATTAGCTGTTGGTTTGAGTTTTTGATTATCGATGGCAAGAGTACATTCGTCCTTTGCTTCCTTGTCAACGTTTTGAGGCGTCATTACTAAAACTTGATATTTTTTCGGGTTGGCATAGAGAAGATTTGCCCTGTACCAACATGATACATTTTCCGCTTCATTTGTGAGTTCGGAGATTATAGTTGTGATATCAGATCCACTTTGATAGACCTGATGGTCGTCAGCATACATGAACAAGTTACTGGTATGTACGTTTAAAGGCAAGTCATTTTGTTGTTGTTTTCTCTCCTGGATGAGGTGGTACAGCTCTGCACATTCGTCATAGTTTAAGGTGCCACTGTCCACCAAGGATCGATTTGCATATGTTTCTTCGGGATCAGAAGAACCATTGTTTGAGGTGCCAGAGTCCGCCATAGACTGATTAGCATAATTTTCCTCGCTCAAAAATTGATTCGTTAGGTCCATTTCGTCAGCGAAGAATGAATCGTTTAAATTTGGCAGTGCACAGAGAGAACATGTCCAGTCTAAGCTTGGGTGATTTAGATAGAACTGGATGGTCAACGGCGACATTTGGAGGCATTTCATGTGAAACCAGTAATTACATTCAGAATACAAGATTGCATTTTGATTATTCCGAACGTTCTTGCCACAGTCTCAACAAGGGTAGTTAATCGGTCCAGGATTTGATTCCACATCACCACACATCTTTAGCATGGAAGGATTGAACCGGCTACGTTGGTCAGTAGAATGTAGTGCCAATGCCAAAGTGTAAGAACGTCCACGACATCGAATATTCCTTCTCTTCCTTGCAAATCCAATTAAGCAAGTTCCGATTTCGTGAATATCTTGGTGTAAGCTGATGACAAATTTCTTTCTGACCTGCTTTGAACGAGCACAGTAGTTCTTCCGTTGATTGGTGTGAAGTTCAATGGAAAGCACTAGCAAAAGGAGCAGAGAGATCTTTAAAACAAGGGAGCTCGTCCGCTCGTGACTCAATGCCGCCATGTTTAAGAACGTTGAAAACGCACGGAAACTTTCTCATTTTTTAAAAATGTAAGGAGATCGGCGGCCTACCTCAAGGTACTAAAAAATAATGCCATTTTTGCAAAACTAGTGAGTCGTCCAGAATGCATTGTTCCCTGCCATCTTTAACTCATGGCACCCGTCCAATTGGTAGACCAGCAATGATACGAACTCTCTCGCCACATTTTGCATCTGTTGTCTCGTTCCATAAATTGGTAGGAATTTTGTCAAGTTCGGGAACCCAAATTAAGCATGCGTTGCGATGTTTATTTCCGTACTCTTTTGTTAGTGGTTGTAACATACTGTGGAGGTCGTATCTGAAATCTGTGGTAGCCCTTTATCATGGCGTTGCTAACAATTATATTGAAAACAAAAAAAATTAATTACGATTACTTAAACTGTTATAATAGCCTACTTTCAAAAGAGTGAGAACCTGGGGTGAGGGTGGATGCACGCTCAGGTATGGGATATTTTGGGGTTCATGCGTATTTGCTCTTAACTTCGTGCTATTCCAACGCCCCATAACCGAATGTGCACCAACTCTCATGCAAGGTTTCCACTTGTTTTGAAAACATGCTATCGTTAATTCGCTATCCAACTCAAGTCACTGTTAATTACTTGTCTCTCAAGAAGTCATACAAAATAGTCAATGCATTGACATTTCAAAACAAAATTTCAACACGCAAAAAATAAATATATATAGACCTGCAAAACGCTTTTGAAACATTTTAATACAACTGTGACTAAGCCATCAACTATCAAAAGGTGGACAGTCATGCAGTGTATAACTTAGCTCTCAATTTCATCATCTCATTCACAATCGTAGTGAACGACCTGTAAACTCTACAACTTTCATTGTGAAAATGTTTTAAAAGATTAATAACATTTTACTGGCTGGACTGGCTGAAGTATATTCACACACTGGTGCAAATTCCCCAATACTATGGGTAGCATACATGTATCGGTCATGCTCTGAAACTTCACTATTAACTTAACAAGAACATATGTAGTAGAAAAATGCTACAGAGATTTTCTTCATTCTCCACCAAATTCTGTCGCCTTTTTTTCCTCTACTTACTTGACTGAGACTGTCTGACTTCATTGCTCTTTTACTCCCAGAGTTTCCTTGATCTTTTCTTTTTCCTGTCATCTCTTTCCTTTCTTTTCTCTTTGTTTAATTTCTCTTCCTCTATTTTCTTGCATCTCTCTTCCCTCTTTTTTTCCTTTCTTGTAACTTCTTTTGCTTTTCTGCAAGTTGTCTTGCATTTTTTAATTTCTGATCAAGTAAAATTTGCAGTGACTCAGGGCCATTCACAAAATTGGGAGACTTCTTTTGACGTTTTTTCATTTTGGAGGACCGCTTGCCTCAAGAGTTGGAAAAGTTAAAATCTCTCTCGGAGCATCCTTTCAGTGGAGTGAGACTGGCACAAAGCTGGCTCTGTACCTGCTCTACATTTCTCAGTTGTTTAAGGTGCTGCACTTGTCAAAGATGCCGCACTATTTAAAGGCACGCTTGCTGTAGAGGGAGTACTTGTTGAAGTTGTTGAACACCCTGCTGTTGTACCTTGCGGGTTGGCTTCGCTCAGTGTGACTGGCTCCCCTGTTGCACTGTACAGCTTTCTGCCAAACAGAAAAGGTTGGACTTCCTTCAAGATCATAGCCTTCTTCTATCCTACGTCTGTATTATTTGACTGCCTCTAGAGCTTCAAAAGCTTGCACTGCACCTGATAAGATGTTACTTGAGGGTACTATTTGGGGAGAACCTGTCTCGGAAAAAGGTTGCTCAGAGCAAACCAGTTGTTCATTTGAAATCTTCTTCCTGTCCAAAAGGTAAATACCCAATTCTACGAAAGGAGCTGACTAGAACTGAGGGGCTCATAACTTCTTCCCATGTTGCTTTGAACACTGAGCAAAAGTTTTTCTTATTGATGTCCGTGTTTGGGCTTCTTTAAGCAAACAGTCGCACTTTTTTGAACCAACTTTTTTTCAATCGACCGAATAGACCGACATCAGCAGGCTGAACGAGATGCGTCACATTTTGTAAAAAAGAATACAGACATGTTCCATTCTTTTCTGCTAGTTGGAATAACTTGAGATTAAGATGCGAATCATGACCGTCAACAAGTAAGACAACAGGCCTTGCTGGTGGCAAATTTGGTATCAAGTGATTCGCAAACCACATATAAAATGTTGACCTGTCCATATAACCAGAGTCTGTCATAGAAAAGACACCTTCTAGCGGATTGTAAGTAATGGGAATGCCCTTTCCAGGAAAAAGGAAATATGGGGACATCCACTGGCCACATGTGTTAAAACAAGGTAATGCAGTAACATGCTCTTGGCTTCCTGGAAGGACGCAAAACAGCGCTTCTTTTCTGTCAGATGGGCCAATGACGTTCTCTGCTCGGCCTTGCATATCGAAACTAGTCTCATTCCAGTTCCAGATTTGCCACAACGGCTTATCTGTGAGATTTTTCTCAACAAAAAATTTTCGAAGCCATTAAACCAGGCATCCAAATATTCTTTCGAGATCATAGCCCTTTTCTTTTCAAGAGGTTGTGACTTTTGTAAATTTATCTGAGTGTTTCGCTTAACAAAAGAGCAAAACCACTTGTTCCCAGGTTTGTTGTCTTGAAGAGGGGTTGTTCTTCCGTCTTTGTCAAGGAATGTTTTGATCGTGTTAAGTAAAGACTCTTTAGACACGCCGGAACCCCAGTTTGCCATTACAATCGGCCAATCTGCAAACTGGTTTTTTTCCTGCTTTGTTAGAATTGGAGGTGGGCCTCTGCGTCTGTTGACTTCAACCTGACTACTCAAGCGATCTTGGAGAGTGGTAATTTTAATCCCCCACTTTTTGGCTGATTTTGTAATGCTTAGTTCTTCCATCCTTTTGATATTTGATATTTATTTATTTGCCACACTACAATAATACCAAAAGGATGCCAAAAAAATAAAATGTAAGAAGAAATGGTGAGGAGGCCTAAAAGAAACTATAGAGCTTATGTTAATTAGGCCTCCTCAATTACAATTTTTCGAAGATGGCATAAAAAAATTACTAACATTGTTCATTGCCTTTACAAAAAGGTTGGACAGGTCACAGCCATTATGCTAGCTAGCCATGTCAATTTAACTGCAAAGAAAAATCCTGTGTAAGAATTTACTGTGGGGGGAGGGGGGAAATGGAAGGTCTTATTCAATTTGTCATGCAATACCTCCCACTAAATAATATAAGCTCAATTTTTAATTTTAGGGCTATGAAAATAAGTAAATGCTACACTCCACTACTAGTACTATAACTACTGTTCATAAATAATCAATCTGAATTATCTTCTACTTATATCTATGTTGCATCTTATAGTAAAGGTAAAGGATCTGATCCTACCGACACTTCGGCCAACGCATTGGTCGACTGTTGGCTGACGCGTCGGCCACTTTTTAACCTTATAACATACAGGAAGCATCGGTGATGTGTCGGTGCCATGTCGGTGACTCATTTGGCCCTTGCAAGCTATTACAATGCTAAACATACCTTTTTCCAACTGAACTGAAATGTCTTTGACAAAGAACTTTCACTACTTAAGGTGGCTCACTAGTCAAAAAATGTTAATTTTGCACTGTTAGAATACACACTTTACATACCAAAGGACAAAGCAATTGATTGTTTTTTAAAACCCTTAATCATTAATTCACAGCTCCCTAAAAGCTGAATATCTTCTTTCAAATACCCAACCAGTTATGGCCTTGAGGCTGACCACACCCCATTTAAGCACTAAATTACTATACAAGCCGCCAACAATAATTTCTCGAATTTGATATGTGCCACCCACCTAATGTTTTGCATCTTGCAAGGTAAATGCTATGGCTGTGTTATGACTTACTCTGATACACATCTAGGCAAGTGTTTACATAGTAACATTTCATAAAAAGTTGTGAAAATACAACCTCGAGTGCCTTAGACAGAAACCCTCACAACAGACCCTCTGTAAGTTAAAACTTTACTGAAATAGGTCATAACACAGCTCTGATAGCACACTAGTTACCCTGAAAATTTCAGGTCATTATCTTAAATATGTTTTAAAATATGATTGTTAGTCCATTTGAAAACTGCTCAATTGCGGAACTTGAGAAATTTAGTCGTAAACATGAAATATTGCGTTTTTGTCAATGTTTGGTCACACTTAAAACTTTAGAAGGCACCAGCCTCATAAGATGGTCCCTCACTTGCTTCAAGAGTTTCAGAATATCCTGTCTTCCAATTTTTAAGGTGTTTTCTCCTTTTTTTGGCCTTTTCTGAGCTTTTGTGGATGAAATTGCGAACCCGATTGTAGTCAAGCTTGTGACATGCTGCAATACAGTGACATCCGGGGTCAATGCCAAGTTCCTCTAAAATGAATATCAATGCTGTTGCTCCATCATTGAAATGACTGATAGCCAAAAATGCTGCCAATTCCAGCACCACTGAGCCAGAATGTGTTTCTTTTGTTGCCCTTTGCCAACTTAGTGCATTGATAGCTTCATTCTGGTTCTGTGTCCCACCATTATTTCTACATCAAGAGCCTTACCAGTTAGCAAAGACAAAACCTTATCAACATGGCGTGGGGAGAGAGAGCGTGGCATGGGGAGAGTGAAACAAACATCATTTTCCAAGACGAAACGAACAATTCATCTTACATAAAAGGTGACATTTTCTTTCCCTTGTAAATTGCAACTACATTTCAGATCTTTTTCAAAATGTATTTTAGGCATTGGAGAACTGACTTATAAGCGTTGGCAAACTGGCATTAGACGTTGGCGAATCAACTTCATACGTTGGCGAACTGGTGTTGGCGAACTGACACGTTGGCAAAATGATCGGCATTCCCCTAAACAATAATGAAAAGCCTCTCTTCCTCCATGTACCATCTGCAGAAATGCCCACATTGTGAAAACCATCTTCCTCTGGCTCATAGAACTCTTTCAGCTCTTCAACAGCATTTTCCATACTTCTCTTGGCGACAGTTTTGGCTGCATTACAAATCGCTTTCACATGGTCACGGTAGGAATTTTCGTGCATAGGTGTCATCATGTTCATGACTGCAGAAAATTTAACAAGTCCATGGTGACCGACTCCGATGTTTCTAGCGGCAAGCACAACTCTTCTGTTGACCTCAAATGCTTTTCCTTTCTCAATTTTTGAAGAAGTATAAAACTGCTTTGAAAAGGAAAACTGGTGTGACAAGAAGAGAAGCAAACTCTCCTCGGGTTTATGGTCATTTCACCTATGGGTTGTTTCGCCTACGGCCTGTTTGCCTACGAGTACAGTCGATTCGCCTACGTTTTATATGTCAGTTCACCTACGTACGATTCATATGTTGATGCTTTACTACTCAATCAACCAACTCAATATTAACCGCCGCTTTGGAGTGAAGTTGCCAGTTATCGAAGCTAAATTATTGTAAATTACGAGCGTTCGTTTACTGCACCATTTTAATTTCATTCAACTGCATTCGATTAAAAACCAAGTTACGTAAATGTAGTATATTCGGAGTTTAGAATTACCCTCAGTAAGCATGAAAGGTACTCATTAGGTAACATTTTAATTCTAATTCACTTATTGCATGCGGGGACGTGTAGGTTATCCGAGTGGTACCCGCCTCTTAATAACAGATCATTCGCGTTTAACTCCTACCAAGCCGATTGTACGAATCGCCTGTCTTTACTATAGCATCGACACTCAAACTGTCAGTGATCCTAAACATCATAATTTAAATAGCAATTTATGTATGCAAAGCTAGCTTCTCTATTGTGTAATTCGAAATTCCAACACTGTTCTATCTAAGCTGTAACTGGCCTAAATTAAATTCAACCAAAGAAGGCTTAACCTAAGGTAAAGTTGACCTAAGAGAACTTAGCCTAACTTTCATATTTGTCAACCTTGAGATCATAATTTCGTAATTCTAACTTCACTGATGTAATTTAACTTAACTTGACTTAACTTCGATGCTTATCGATTTTGCGATCATGACTTCGAAATTCCAGCCTTGTTCTACCTAAACTTAAAATTAAATTAAATTCAACCTAAGAAACTGACGTAACTCAACTTCTAATCGTAACTCAAATCGACTTCTACACAATGATGGGACTTTTTTCTGTGAAAGATATGAAATTTATCTATTTTTACTGGCTACGAGCAGGTCCATTCAGGTGGGAACAGCAGCGGAGTAATTGTGAAGCATTCTTGGTGCCTGTCTGGTACTGCTCCCAGGCGTCGAATAGTTTCTGTTGGAATTGCCTGTATTTTCTTCTCTGTATTTGCTTCAACTTCTTGTCTGAAACAAGCTTGATTGTTATTGAAGTTAAGCGGGCTTCTCGCTGAAGAAGGTCGATTAGGAGGTAAAACTGCAATCGGCATTGGCCACTGACTCGGCGGTTCAGAGCGTGTGCCATCCCTCTATATCATTGTTGGTCCGGATGGGCTGCTTGAAGACACTCCAATCTTTTGGGGCGAAGATGGCACGTGGTTCAAACACATAGTGATCTTGATGTGTTCCTATTCTGATGACGTAATTGCTTTTTGTTTCAGTAGCTTTGATTAGAGAAAAAAGCAAAAAGAAGGAGAATATTATAACTTTCGATTGTGGTCACTGGCATGCACTTTGTGATCTTACACAACCCTATTGAGCCACCTTAAAATGAAATTGCTTTTATAAGTGTCAACTCCAATGCTTTTTAGCATGACAGGAAACAAAATTTAGTTCGATTGAGTTAGCGAGGAATTCAATTTCACTATACACCAGGGCCGGGTTGTTCAAAGCCTGGTTAAGCTAACCCGGGGCTAGCGCGAATTTTGTTTGCAAATATTCAAATTTTTGTGAGTTTTCTGGTTGAATTGTTTGTCCTTCAGTTTTGAATTTGCGTAATCTCAAACTACACAAAGCATAAGTAGTGAAAAACATTTTTATACACGGCAAATTATTACTACAGTTAACTCTGGGTTAGCATTAACTGGCTTTCGAACAACCCGGCCCAGGATGATTCTATTCTCTTTCTGTTCTAAATAATTACTAATTAATAGTTACCTTCCTCAATCCTTGTGCCTGATGGAGGGCTTGACGGGGCAGAGAACATAATGACTTCCATGACTGTTCCAATATCTGATGGCAGTAAAGACAACTCTGGTTGAGCAGAAGGCGTGCTCGAGTCTCGAGTCTGCATTGATCATCGAACTAGCAGCAACCGGTACTGGTGTCTCCTCTCTACAATTGATGCAAGTCCATAAAATGTCCTGGCCGGTCCTTACCGCTTGTCGATATGTGGCTCTGTCAACCCCTGTGTGGCAACGACGGTGTTGCCATCTGTCGCATCCGCCGCAGAGTAGGCCTCTTGGTGGGAGGTTACGATTTCTGCACAAAAGATGCAAAAAAATTCCTCCATGATATCGATGATTGTAACTTTGTTAATAGCTTGGATTGACTTTTCGAATGGTGTTGTTCTAATGAACTGGAGACAGGAGAATAAAATGCTCGGGCTTTTATACTGTCAATACCTTCTCCTATGGATCGAAATCGCAGCAATGTGATTGGTGAATGCTAATATTATTTATAATCCTTTGCTAATTGATCTATGTTAAACAGTGTCCTTTGGAATTGATTGTGTTGATTGGAAAAGTCTCACCTTTTTTGTGTAGGCCGTAAACCGTTGTTACTTTAATCTAAACCTGACCAACTGGAAAATATGGACTGGACCCTGGACTGGACCCTGGACTGGACCCTGGACTGGACCCTGGACTGGACTCTGGACTGGACCCTGGACTGGACTCTGGACTGGACTCTGGACTGCACTTTGGACTAAACTTTAATAATCGAAGTTAATATTTAACTAATAACATTACGGTTAACCATTTCTATATAATTATTATATAGACACGTTTTGAGAATGCATTTTTTTAAAAGAAACAGAGACAAAAAATCTAACAATGCTGGCCACTAACTTTAGTCAACTCAAGCTACTCTTAGGTGAATACTGTGGCGACGATATATCTTCTGTGTGCGCTGTCGAAAGAATGTTAAGAATGTAGTCCAATTCAATATATTCCATATGTTAAGCGCAATCGCTTTGCGCACTATTACTACAATTAAACCAGATAGAACTACGAAACTAAGCACTTCAATTGTTTACAGCGGGAAGTAAGGTGTACAAACGCGGCCAGTTATACACTTGGCTATGATATCGTGTGAAAGCGATGAACGCTGTGAAAGTTTGAAGTCATCACGTTACAATGTAATGTCGCCACACGATCATATCTCGTGCGTGTGCTATTTTTGGAATGTAGTCCGATTGAATGAAAAAGAAATAATAGATGTATGCAGCTGAGAAGGAAAAAGACATTTTCTTTTATCTTTTGACTTTGATTTGTGACATAGAATGCATAAAAACGAGGCAAATACATTTCATGAACTCTAATAATGAGATTTAGATTATGCCTTTCTTGCGGTCGCGTATCGTGTATCGGATGTCGCAGTTGGATATTTTAAAGGATATTACACGGTGGCGATAAGATAATTTTTGGAGTCTAAATCTCAATTAGAAAGTTAAAAAGGCTCGGTCTCACATAGAAAAACGCTCGTCTCGCCAACCCTTGCCTGCGGTGCTTGTGTAAAAAATGCAAGAAAACTGAAGCCATTTTAAGTGTACGTTTTCGTAAAATCAAAGAAAGAAATATCCGACATATAGCATGTTCATTTACGGTGTTCTTCGTTTATAGACCAAGTTTATCCCTAATAAAGTCGTTATGGTCCTGTACAAAAAATGTCTCCCTTATGTCGGTAGGGTGAAAGGTTAGTAGCGATGGAATAAACATGGGTGCCCGCTTATTGACACACTCTTTTAGAGGATGGAAATAAACATTGGACTCTTTGCCAATTTTCTTCTCGCCTTCCTGCATGTACTCCCTTCTCATTTTCCGCACGATTACAAGGTCTAGTGGTGGCCGCGGGATAGCCGGAGGCTCTCATAATTTCTGATTGCAGCCATAGCAAATGGACACTTTGTTATTGCAGAAGTTAAGAGAGGTTAAAACAAATGCTCCTGATGAAGGGGAGGGCTTTTTACCAGAAGCTTGAGAGGTCGCTTGTTCACCGGTTGGTTGTTGACGTGCTGGTTTTTGAGCATGTTGACCGAGCGGTTGTTGACCAGCTGGCTGTTGACCGGTTGCAGCTTGTTGAGCTTGATGACCGACTGGTTGTTCACCGTGTTGACCGGTTGCTGCTTGGTCATGTTGTCCTGCTGTTTGTTGACCAGTTGCTTGTTGAACGGTGGCTTGTCGACCAGTTAATTGTTGAATTGGTGAAACAGCAGAAGGATCGTTATATTCCTCCACCATAGGGTGTTTAATCCGCACAGGCCCACCTTTCCGCCGCGATGTGGATTTGGTTCCTTTTTTCCCTCTGCCTTTTGGCATGTCCAGGAGAGCAAGAGACGTCACATCGGGTTTCGCCTTCAAAGCCACATTGTTCACGAAGAGCACTGTCTCCTCATAACCTTCGGCAACTGCCAAAGTATGAGTGCAGAATTTATATGTGGCCCAGTTCACACAAGAGCTGTCGCATGTGAATTTGCCGTTCCCTTTGCGGAGTACTTTGTGCGGTTTGTGCGGGGAAGATTTGCTTGCAACGTATGTGGTGTCGTCGCCAAATCGGTGAATATCGCTTTCTGCAGAACTTAGAATTTGGTTAGCCTTGGCGTAGATACTCTTAAGTTTTGGAAACGGTACGTGCAGGATATTTGTTTCCTCTGGTGAAATCGAAATGAAAGGGAATCCTGAGGAAGAGGCTGGGTCTTCAGAGCATGGTGGTTCGTCTGAAATAATAGTCAGCACATAGAATTTCTTGAAGGCTCTTTTTTTCTGTTCTTTGGTCATGCTATAGAACTTCCAGCTTTTTACTGGCATATTTGTCGTCGAGAAACGACTCTCCCTGCCCACACATTGCCAAATACTCAAGTGTCTCTTGCCTTGAGACTACTTTGCGAATGAGTTCAACACATTCAAGAATTCCCAGATTTGTTTTGTTTTTACAGTGTTTTAGAATAAAATTACCACACTCGCTTCCGTTTTGAGTGTAGACCTCGGGGGGATAGCCCAGTCCTGCCATCATCCTTGTTGCGGCTCCCATGCAAGAGAGTATTAGCAGGGCTTTCTGGCGAACAAAGTATTGGTAAAATTGCCTGCCCTTCATGTGCCTTTTATCCCACAATGGACAAAGAAGATCAAGTTTGTGTTGAAAATCTTGCTCGGTTAAGCAATCCACCAGTCCTTGTTCTCGCACAGTGCCACTTCGCCTTCCAAATATTTCTTTTTTATACTCGTTTGCCAGTGATTTCTGTATTCCCAATTCTGTCAGTTTTCTCATGATGTTGTCTTCCATATGGATGTCACACAACAAGTGTATAGCGAAGGGGAAAACAGTTCCAAACGGTTTTTATAGATTTTTTTCTTTGTCCGTTCCGTAACATAGAATGTTTTTTAACTTAGGGTTTAACTGCACTACAGAGGAAGCCAAGGCATAATATGACTCATATAACCGTTGCTGGTGTAGCATAATTAGACCGATCATCACGGGATGACAGTTATTTTTTGTCTTTAATAGAAGATTTCTATACGTTATCACTGCAACATAAAAGTCGCCCATATTGAAAGTGACATCTACGCTCAGAGATGAGAACAATTCCGGATTGGTGCAAAATTGTTCCAATTCCTTTAGTTGGCGATTAGTGCACAGTATCACTTCAAGTTCGGGAGATGAATGCACTCGTCGGACAAATGCGGTACCTGGGTCCCTGCTCTCGACTTTGCACATCTGCATTAGTTCCACCACAGCATCAGGCGCCTTACTTGTTTTAGAATGGCCACTTAACGACCTTCTGTAGTCCGACACCTGTTGGTAGCTCCTCGCGTGTTCCCCGGGAAATGATAAATGTCTGACTCCACTTTTCCTTCAATAATCTGATGGAATACTTCTTTCGGTCGGGAGGCTTGTGACAATTTCTTAATCTCTTTTGTGCTTTTCTGCGTTGGCAAGAACTCCTTACCGCTTTTAGAGTTCCCACGAGGCTGCGGTTGAAGAGTCCTTTTCCCTTTAGTAAAGTTGTACTGCATAAAAGCATACTCTGTCAAGTTGCCTGAAGGATCTGGAAGTAAATCATAATCGGTTTTAGATAACGGAAACACCTAATGGATGGCGTAATAAATGTCGTGATTGATTTCGAGTGCTAATGTTTATAATCAAAAACGCCGCCAAACAGTAGTTACTCATCGTGGCATTTCACACCATCTAATTTTGATATCAGTGATTAACACCATACCGAGTTGGATTTTTGAACCTTCTGGGAAAGGTGCTGAACGTCTGCCACTCCGCCTATTACACATAACGTAATGATAATCAAATAAATGCAAGATGATCTAGACAATAATAATTCTAATACGTTTAGACGTATTATGACGCCAAACTTAAAAAAATTAAACCAATAATGAGTTACAGACTGCTTTAAAAATCTCAAAAAATTATTTACCTAAGATTAAAAATTCAAATTTAAACCAAAAATTGCGCGTTTTGTAAAGCATAGCTGTCGTAAACTGGTTGCCATGGAAATTTCAAGGTTTGTGATGACATGACAATAGGAAGCTTAAGCAACGACGACGACGACGACGCCAAGGACGACGCCAAGTAAAAAATGAAGTTATAGTTTTTGTGGTTTGTAAGAATGCAGTTCTGCAGTTCATGTACCTTTCATCAAAACGAAATTTCTTTTCACATCGTTGAATTGTGAGTGGCAATAAAACCTTCTCTCAATTGTGAAAATACCCTGTCTGCTTTGAGGGTGCAGTACAAGTTTTATCGACCCATGGTCCTGTTTTTCGGCGTAGAGAGTCTTCGTCCCCGTTGCTTTCCACAAACCGCAACCATCTGTTAAGATATCCTGAATATCCGCAAAACAGTCTGTTTTAAAAACATAAACTCTGTTGCTTGAGATGTCTAGGGGCCTGTAAGTAGCTACATGTTCATCAATAGGTGTCCCCCGTATAAGTTTTGCCACATCCTCAGTCGGCATGCCCTTTTCCTTGGACGCAAAGTAAATCGGAGGTAAAGCTTGTACATCGCCTTCGTCGAGGTCCTCGATTTCATTGCCCTCGCTTTCTGATCGCGTCGATGAGTTTGACTGGAAAGTAACGACAAGAAGTCTTAAGGAATAACTTAGAGTAGAGTGGAGCACCATTAATTTAGAGCTTTTTTGACAGTTGCGCAGCCTTTTGGGATTTCGGGTTATATATGACGTTACACCAAGCCTTCTTGAAGACAGACTTAACTGAGAGATCATTTATGAATTAACTTAGGTTAATTCATTGCGTTGATAAAAAAAAATGTGCACGGAAAACTTTCAAACAAGAAAATGCATGAACAGCCAATTAAGGAGGGGGGTGAATAGGTTTTCGGATCGACGGATTTGGCCTTAAAAAGCGCACGGATTGTACTTATGGATTTTTGTGGTAAATTGAGCGGATTTGCTGACTCTGAGGACACAGTAGATTGTGGATCAGCTAAGAATTTTGCGGCGGATTCCAGATCGTGTTTATGTCTTGATATTTGGATCTTGGGTCCTAAACGAAATTTGGATAATAAATCTTTCTTCAGCCTTGCTTGGTATGTTAATGAGCTCATCCAAAATATTTCTTTTTTTCGAGCAACGCCGTCAATTAAACTCAGGTGCGAGACTGTTATTGGAATTGTAGTCACCAACCATATTGCCTTCTTCGAAATTAACAATTGCATTCACATTTATCAGTTTACTTTAACTTTTACACTTCTGTTTCTGGATGTGGTCGTAGCTTTGGGTTTGAAGAAAAATATTGGCGGATCGACGGATTTGCTGAAAAAAAGGCATGGATCGGCAGATATGCATACCCCTATTCACCGGTCCCACACATTAAGGATTTGCCACACAACCAATTGTGAGGAAAAACTCCCCCTCTTACAAACACATTAAAGGAAACTGGCCACCATAAGCACCCACTGAACTATGAGTAAGCAATGAGTAAGGGGCCGACCATATAACTTTTTTGAGCGGGGATGGGGGGTTATTTCAGGTCTGCAAAAGATTTTTTTCTTCTCAATGCTCTGCAGGAATTTTCTTTTATTCTATTCGTGCTGCGCTAATTTCTTTCCCGAAAAGCGTTTGCAGGAATTTTTTCCATTTCAAAGTTAAATGGTCGGCACCTGCTGTTACGTTAATACGTACACTGCAGCTTTCTGGTTGCTCTGAATCGCTGGATAGTATTACAGCTGATGCTCTCCTTTTAATTTTTTCTCCTTTTTTAACAACCTATAAAAAGAGCAAGGAATTGCAAATCAAGTATACGAATTTACGACTTGAGAGCCATAGAGATGTTATTGGAATACTTGAAACAATTTTTTCCTTAAAACATTTATTACTATTCCTTTTTCTCACGAAAGGGACACTTATACACCAAAATAGAACAATAATGTGGTTTTGCAGGGCCCATAATGAAGCAGCTAATAATAGTCTTCATGCTAGTAATTCCAATATCATACGTACACTGCTTCTCCTTCCTTCTTCCGAGCCACGCGAAACATCAAAATGTTTTCTTTTTCTTGTTTGTTTGCCAGTGACAGGTTTCTTGCCCTTGCCACCAACCTGAAGGGAAACAGCATAATGTATCATATCGTGAAGAGTTTTAATGAGTGCTGACACGTCACACGTGCCTAATGTGAACGACATATTCCGTGACCTTGGTGCTTGGCTATTATCAATTAGGAAACTTTGAAGATAAAGTTCTCGGGCAGAATTTAAAGAGACAGAAGCGCGAGATCAAATGAGTCCTACACCTAGTTTTTTTTCTTTGTAAATAAACGGCAATGATGCACAGTATCTAGCCAACCAATTCTGATGGACCATAAAATATAACACTAAATAAAATACAAAATTAGAAACGTGAGCGCTTATATTTCCATGATAGGTACCAAGTAACGCGATAAAAGAAAAGACATATAATATTGTACGATATCTGTCAGCTCTTTTCGCAAGTTCTGTGCAGTTTAGTAATAACGGAAAGTAGATAATATAGACACATTATATACACTTAAAATTATCAGAAAAGAACAAATGTTACTTACATTTGTTTTTTCCCCACTGCCTTTGTCACTGCTATCACTGCTATCACCATCATTGACGATGATGACATCTGGCTGCTTTTCCTACAAAAAATGTGAATGAACATGAATATTTAATTTTGAGCTCTGTAAGCATTAAGTTAGTTCACCATGTCACCATGTCATACCTTTTTGTATTGATAATTTCCAATTGGAAGGTGTGCAATTCCCGGGGAATACTCTTCTTCTTCCCACCACTCAAATTGCGGTGTTTTCTCTTTCTTTTCCTGCATTCAACGAAAAATAACTTTGTGTTTTATAAAATGTACTATCATGCCAGTATCTACATACCAATGAGGGATGGTGTATAATTTGTCTTGATGTCAAATAATGTCAGACTAACCTTAACAAAACCTTTAAAGCCAGGTGTTGGCCTGTTAAAGTAGTCTTCATCACTGGAAGAATTGATTCCTTCCTCCTAAGTGAACAGCGAAGCATGCAGTATCAGAAACAGGAAAGATAGCTTACTAAACAACAAAAATAATTAAGTACCTTGACACTTTTGAGCTATTCCGCCAAAGCAATAGTCGTGGCCTCCTCTTCATTTTCCTCTTGATACACCGTCAGTCAGCTACGAGACGTGTCATCATGATCAGAGTTTGACTCCATTCCGCTTACAACTCCGGCGTAACTGGTACTTGGCTTAGGACTTTTGTCCATGTTCCAAAAAAATCCCGAAGAAAAATTAACCGCAGGAATTCGTATAAGCTAAAATTAAATCAGAGCGATCCGATAGGCGCCTTCAAGACACTAGCCGAATACGATGCACAGATGCGTATGTTTCAGGGAGGGAGCCACAATGTTTTAAAATCCTCTTGCTTTGAGATATCTTATCAGGAATATCTTTTCGTTTCGGAAATGTTTGACACCTAAATGTAGCGGAATAAATAGCCTTTGTACGAATTAGACAATCGTCCTTTTTCGTTCGCTACTTGTCTCATTCCATACAGTGCACAAATTAACTGCACAAGAATGTAGAGTAGCTTCGTCACTATCTTTTCTTTTTCGTACATTTCTGCACTTTTCGTTGTTCACAAATTACCATCGGTACTGGAATACAAGCCAACAGTACATATACCAAAAAAACGTACTGTCGTCAACCTCTTTAGTGTTATCGGTACATGCAGTGACATTAGCGTGGTTTCGTGTGAAATTAACGTTTGTGTGATAAGGACTGCAACGTGATAGTGTAGTGGTTTGAAATAACTGTAGTGATAAGAAGCCACATAACTTGATAGACGGCCAATTATTTTATAGTTTTTCCCGTTTTTGTTGTTCAGCTTATATTACGTTTTATAATATGGGAGTTATAACATCAGATATTGTTCTTGCCATTCGAACATAACGTTCATATTATCTTCTCGCCACCGTGTAATATGCTATAAATAATACGATACGCAACCGCAAGAAAGGCCTATCCTTTTCTTCAATTTTATACACTGCTTTGTTTTTAAATCTCATTATTAGAGTCCACGAAATATATTTGTCTCTCTTTTTATATATTCTATATTATTAGTCAAAGTTAAAAGATAAAAGCAAATGATTTTTTTCCTTCTCAGTCGCATACATTTATTATTTCTTTTCCTTGAATCGGACTACATTCCGCACCAGATAGAATCGCGTGGCGACATTACATTGTAACGTGATGACTCCAACTTTCACAGAGTTCACGAGATCATAGCCAAGCGTAATAAGTGGCCGGGTTTGTACAAGTTACTTTCCGCTGTCAACAACTGAAGTGCTTAGTTTAATAGTCCTATCTGGTTCGATTGTAGTAATTCCTAACATTCTTTACACAGCCCACGCGTAAAATATATCGTCGATTGTCGTCACAGTATTCATGTAATAGTAGCTTGATTGATTTAAAGTTATTGCGCAGCATTGTTAGATTTTTCGTCTATGGATGTTTACCCTGCTGGTTAATAATTAAATCGAAATGGTTAATCGTAATATTATTAGATTATTAAAGTTTAGTCCAAAGTGCAGTCCAGAGTCCAGTCCACAGTCCAGTCCATGTTTTCCAGTTGGCCGATCGGAGAGACACGCAAACAGAAACACAACACTCACAACACAACACACATTTGTGGAAAGTAATTAATTGCATGCAGGTCCTTGTGTGTTTTTTGACTTTTTTTTTCCGTCCTCAATTTGAGAGTTGTAAGTATAATATAATTTGTATCATGGTTTCACGTGCAATCTTCAAAACGCTGGATTATAAATTAAAGTCAAAGATTGTATAGATCGTCTTCACAATAAATTCTACTTGGTTTACCTTCTGGAGAGGTTTTAACAAAGATCTTGCCATCCAAAGTCCAAGCATTTAACAGCAGGCTGTCTTTCTTTAGTTGATTTGCTTTTTTCTTAATTTTTTCCTGAAGGGAGTAAGGTTTTCATTGATAAATATACCCTTGGAATTTGCAATCGCCGCAGAAGAAGGGCCAGGGAACATGTCGGCAAGCTTGATCTTTTTTAGGTCGGTTTGCTTCTTGTATAATTGCGTCTTCTTCTTGTGGCTAATAAATTTCACTATGATGCCTTTTGGATTGCTTTTTCCATTAAATAGTTTGTGAGATATATCAATATCGACTTGAAGATGTTCACCGAGCTTGATGACCGCTTGTTCTGTCGAGGTGTAAAGATCCTCTGGAATCCCGTGGATTTCTAAAGAATTTTTTCGCGTATATTGCGCAAGGTTGTCCTGTTGCTTGTATAACTCATTAATTTCGTTTCGCTGATCATCTACTTTTTTCTTTAAGCATTCAACGGACTTGTTTAGCTGGTCGGTTAATATTTCTGCTCCTTTTAGGGATTCTTTCAAGGTGTAGATTTCGGTTTCAGTTCCCTCATCTCGTCCGCCATACTCCTACTTTCTGCATGCATTTCTTGAAGGGTTAGTTTGACATTCTGGAGCAATGTCATGATTTCTTTTAAAATAATTTCCTTTACTTCGTTCTGCTCGCAGCTGTCTTCGCTAGTGGCGCTATCTTCAACCTTCGACTCTGCTTCAGCGGCTGCCATGTTTTGTTTCTTGGCGATGCTGGTATCTTCTTCGGTGGATCCTCTGGCTCTGCGTTTATGCTTCATTCCCTTTCCGGTTATAGGATACACTTGTTACTGAAGATCCTAGCGTTTAGAGTACATTTGTTAGCCTAAATTTCTTTTGAGGACGGATTTGAAGTCTCCACCTAAAGTACACGTCCGACCACCTCGGAGTCACGCATGCTCTCCAAACCTTTCTTGTTAGTGAGTCTCTCACAGCGGTACATATAGAACAATCTCTTGTTAAATTCTATCAGTAATAAATCTTGTAAACGTATGATAAATGAAATCAACTGGTATACGCTATTACAGGACTTGGTCAACTCCAAGGCAGATTCGCCAACATAACATAACAACTTTGTCCACTGACCATTTCCTAGGATCAATCAAAGTACAAGTTCATATATTTGAGACGATGCCTAACACAACAATGTCAATATCGCAAGTCCAGCTTTTGTGTATGCATCATTTCACCCTTGACAGCCATTAGTCCATTAAAACCCAAAAGGTAGTGTTGGTCAAGTAGAAATCCAGGTTGGCAGAGAAATGTGCGAAGCTGTTATACTGTTTTGGCAAAAGCATGGAACAAAAGCAAGTCATTGCTTTTGGTCGCATTGCGGCTTCAGACATGTTTTCAAACTGCACCGCTATTCTCTTGTTGGGTAGAACCATATCAGAAGCTGTGCAAAAACGTAGAAAATGGTATAACATTTTGCTGTCGGGCGCTTTCAAGTATCGCACAAGCCAGCCAGCAACTTGTTCCTCCTTCTTGTCCGATGTCACACAGTCAAGACTCTTTGTAACATTTGCAGCGTTTGGTGTTGTTTGGCGGTAGATCTCCTCCATTTCCCCTTTCGTGATGTCTATCCAGAAGTTTCCCATTCCTTGTCTGATCTTCTCAAGGAGAAAGAAGGGCTTGTGAATCACTTCCGATCTGGACACTTGCTTGATAATTTGAGGGAGGCTTTTTTGGCTGTCGGAATAGACGTGACATTGTATTCAGACAGGTTGTCTACTATTGTGTCGGTGGGAAACGGGCCATCTTTCTCTTGAGCTTTGAAGAGTATTTGGCGTTCCCTCTCCCGCAAGAGCTGTAAAAAGGAACTCACTAGACAATCTTCGCTTACTTGACCAAACATTGCCTGAAAGATTTGTGCCTCTGCCACCTGAACTGGAAATGTCCCCGTCAGAACAAACTGATGCGTTATGATTCTTCCCACAGCCACGTAATCCTCGTCTGTTAATGAAGGGCGTGGTGCGAAGACAAATTGCGTATTGCCCTCGCAAAACCTTGCTAGGAAGCAGTCCCAGAAGGTCGAAAACACTTCTCTCAAAATGCCATCCCCAAGAGCAGTTTCATCTATGAAGGACAGGGATAATTTAGTGCACAAAATTCCGTCATCTTTATAGAGTGCCAGTAACTCTTTGACAACATCGTGACGGTCAAGTAGGACAATCCTGCCAGGCAATAAATAGACTGTACACGTGCTTCATGCGCTTATCTTCAAGGGACTGAATGGTGTCGCTGTCACTGTTGCTTTCGCCTTGTAGAAGCTGCACAGGAGGGCTGTTGTAGACTGGTTCGACCTCAGAGCTGGACTGCGGATTATCTGGCGAAGGGGACAGCTGTATTATATCTTCTTCAACATCAAGTAAAGTTTCGTCCATTGCGCCTTCAAATCCCCTTCCGTCTAGAAAATGGACATCATTATCTTCCCTGGAGAGCGGTATGGGTTCCTCCGCCGCTGTCATGTTGATAATAGTGTTCTTAACTGTGACTATCCGGTCTTCAGGATACAAAGTTAAACATGGAAAAGTAGTCAAACGGAAATGTTCCGGTGTAGGGGATAGAGAACCCACCCAGTCATAAATTCCTGAAATTGTTCCGTTGAGATCAAACGCTCTGGTAACCACACCCAGGATGTTATGACGCACACAAACCATCACACGAGAATCGTTACCACTTGGTTCCAAAGGGCAGCGTAGCTCACGACTCAGCCGAAGCCTTTCCAGTCGTTCAGCTTGCTCCTTGGCCGTTCTCACCTCCACATCAAGATTTGCTTTTCTTTCCTCTTTGACTTTTTCTTTTTCTTTGTCTGCTTCAAGGGGGGCCTTTAATGCCTTCTCTAGGTCTTCAAAATACTCTTGACGCTCCTTTGATGTTCCAATAAGCCTGTCACTTTCGTCAAGAGAGAGAGTGGTTGGTGGACTTGTGGCCTTGTTCTCAAGGGTTGGTTTCAAGAAGTCATCTTCAGAATGATCCTCTTCTGACTCATGGTCTTGCTTTCTGGTTAACAAGTAAATTCTTGGCACTGCAAATCCTGTGATCTGCTTGTACTTCTCAGCAGTAAATTGTAATGGTTTGCCTGCGTCTTGCATGAATATTAAAAACTCGCCACTGAAATTTCCCATGGCAGTGCTCATTCCTTCTACGGGACCCACTGGGCTCATCCCGTTGGGAAAGAAAAGATTCAGTGCTATTTCTTGACAGTCGTCTAAGGTTGCATGGCGTGGTACGTTGTACGAACGGGTCCCACCACCACTGTTCTTCTTCTGTTGGACAAACCCACGACCGGGTATCCAGTTCTTCCATCCAAATTCGAACTTCAGAGTGGCTTGGCCGGTTTTCTTGGCCGTTTTTCCTTTCAAACCGCCGTCATTCTCGGGTTTACCAGTATCACCTACGGGACGTTTCTTTGCCCTGTTACCTTTACCCTGCCCGAGGATTTCTTTAATTTTAGCTATCTTCTGCTCTCTGTCTTCCGACGGTTTATTATTTTTTGCCATTTCAAAACGCTTGTAACTTTACACGGTCTCCCTTTGCCATCAACCCAAGGTCTAAGAGGTCCTTATCATCCATGACAAGCACAGCAGCTTTGTCTATCTAGAATTGAATGGAAGTCAACGTAAATTTCACAAATAAAAGATTAAAAGATTTGTTCCTTTTATTTCGTGTTTTCAAACTGATTTTACCTTTGTATTGGACTTATGTGATTCTAATTAAGTAAGTTAATTGTATTGCAAAGCTTGAATAAGAACCAATTTCAATGCAGCACTTATCAGTTACATCAGTTACACACTGACATCAGGTTTATGTAGCTCAGTTCAGTGTTAACACACAGTCTTTTTCATATAATGGTGAAATGAAACCAGATTAAGATTATTTTTATGATCAATGAACGCAACGTCAGTTCATTCACTAGACTACGAGTAGTCCCTCTTTCGCTTAATCCGTCGTGCGTGACGCAAAAGAAAACTGCAAAATAAAAATGGCTGCATGAAAATCCTGGGGGCAAGAAGTTCTCGCCCCCAGGATTTCCCGCGGCCATTTTTATTGCCCAGTTTGGTCAGAACTTCATGCTAGCCGACATATCCAAATAAGGATAAGACATTCCATATATGGATATATATGGATAAGACATTATGGGAATACACAATTTCTAACTCATTGCAGAACTTAAAGGTCATGAACATGTCGCGAATGCTGTTATTGTTGCTGTTAACACTTCCTTTTCTATTTGTTTGTCGCAGTTTTACAGAGAAATCAGATTATTTAACATGGAAATGGCATGCAAATAAAATCTACACAAGATTTTTATGTCTTAGTTATGGTAGCATTAAGTTATTATTGTTGTAGATCGAGCTTGTAAAGGAACGGTATTCATGTATACAAGCTTTGAGTTTTTCATGTAATTTTTCAGAAGAATTGTCAAGAGAAAATAAGATGAATTTCTCTGGAGAATTATATTTAAATTATAATTTATGGTGTCAGGATATCTTTTCTTTAGGCTCAAATAATTCATCATTTACTTGATGAAAATAAAAAAAAAATTAAAAAAGAAAAAAAGAAAAAAAATTAAAATAAATCTGGCAAACAAAACTCTTTTCTGGCGGTATCATTTGCGGTCCATAGCGATTGCAGCTGGGGATCATTTCCTGTCTGGGGATCATTTGCGGTCAGTTATTATTAGTAACGACAGTATTTTTTTTGTGGTAGTTTTAATTCTGCTGGCAGAACCGTGCGGGGCCTACTTGGTCAGGATGCGAGATGACATGCTTTTGTTGCATAACTGGGATAACAATTATTTATTCTGTTCACGAACACGTCTTTGAATCGCCTTGTCTTTGCGATGCGCACTGTGGGAACAGATATAGTTCATTGGCCGGCTATGTTTTGATTACATTTGTTCACTTTAATTAATAGTTCCAGTGGCCACAAATAGTTAAGTGTCCAGCGAAAGGCAACATTGAATCGATGGAAGAGTCCTCTGAAGCCAAGACCCAAAAGAGTAAGCCAGAACTAAGGAACAGCAGTGGAAATGCTGACTATTTTTATTCATCAGCGGAAATCTATTCAAATCCTTGTCAGTCACACAGTGTTTGTTTACGATAAACCATGGATAAATCGTCGACACGCGAGTGCTGATATTTGTGCTGTCAGCTTAGAATACTGGATGTAAGACAAAATTAATACTTTTGAAAATCAGCCTTTATGCTTGAAAATTACCAGTAAAAGTGGAAAGTGGGGGGGGGGGGGAGAGGAGGGGGTACTTGGGTCAATTTTTGTCGGGTATGTACCTCTGGCCTCTCAGAGCATCTATTCTGTGGCCAATAATAGACTCCTTCTTAGTCACTGTTGGGCAAATATGTTATTTTCGCGATCCCTACTTAGTCACTTTCTATTTATGTATGTACCTTATATTGAATAAAGAACACTTTACTTTTCCACTTAGTACGAGCATTCTGGTACGTTTGCTAGCCGTAAATATAAATTTCTGTTTCACCCCAAAAATCAGAAAATGTGCGACCCTATTCTAGTGACTCTATTGAAAATGCGACCCCATGATAGTAAATCCAGTTGTGAAGATGCGACCCCATCCAACGGCACATCTCCATTAGCCTCGTATAAGAAAGTGCTGTTCGCAAATGTAATGATTTCAGCAACAGACAGCCATTTAAGTTATAGCACAGGCATAGAACAGAACACATTCATAATCTTTGATTACTACTAGTTTTAGGGGTAGTAAAAATAGGGGGTCCATGAGCCCGGTCCATATTTTGATGGACCCGATCCATGGACCTGGTCCACTACCGGACACTAAGTTAGCCGAATATCGCAACGTAAGGACTACAAAATAATGCATTCGACATCAAGTGATCGATTACTTTTCCTTGAAAGTCAACTATAAACTTCAGCTTACCTTTTCCCGTATAAAGGTCTCACACACCTCTTCCGCCACTCCAGCTGCTGTCAAGAAGTTAATAACCTTGAAAATGAAGTTCATGTTTTAATAATGATCCTACAAAGAAGTAAGGTCAGAAAGGTAGAAGATCTTGCTCTTACTTCTGTTGATTCGCTTGACTTCGATTCTTCTTCTACTGCAGTCCCCGACTCCGCCATCTTTAACAAGTGAATTATGAGCCCCCAATACTGTACAAATCCTTACCCGAACTCAAACTCGAACTCCGCAAACTCGAACTCGAACTCGAACGCAAAGTCAAACTCGAACTCGAGCTCGAACGCAATGTCAAACTCGAACTCGAACTCAAAACTCAAACTTGCAAAAAAATATGTTTGATTTATTGATGTCCCTTTGAAGCCACCGTAGAGTGTGGATATTGCTGAGTCTGTGTCGAGTTCCATTTTCAGGGTGTGACCATTGATCTTTGGTTTTACCCAGATGACATCACCAGCTGGCACTTGGTTAACATTATTGACTGCTAATATCGCAACTAAGCTATCATCATCGCATTCATCATCCACCTTAAAGGAATGCAGATTGGGTTTCTCATCCTTTCTTCGTCAGGTGGAGTTCTGACCCTTTCCCGAGCGGCGAACTCGTTAGATGTGGCCCAGTTTCCCACATTTCCGGCATGTTTTGTTCTTGAAGTAACACTCGAAGGATTGATGTGTAGTGCCACCACATCTATAACAATGGTCGTGGGGCTTGGGTGGCACCTTTGGTACGTTGTCATTTCCATTGCTTAATTTGTTCACTTCAGATTCTTTACTGCCCTGTAACTCTAATGTATCTTTCGCCGCAGTTCCATGGCTAACGCAAATTTCTGTTGCTTTTGTTAATGTCAACTCTGGTTCCGAGAGGAACCGCTTCTGGATAAGTTCGTTGTGCAGTTCACACACAAGTCTATCCCTTAATGTATCATTTAAGCTCGCTCCAAACTCACAACACAGTGTTAACTTCTTTAGTTCAGCAAGGTAAGTACTTATGGCTTCTCCTTCCAGTTGATTGCTCTTGTGAAAGCGGAATCGCTCTACTATGAGTAGTGATTTCGGTGACAGATGTTTCTATAATGTTTCCACAATAGTTTTAAAGGACAGTTTGGACGGCTTTGCTGGGGCAGACAGATTTCGTAGTAGCCCATATGTTTTGTTTCCTATTAGGCTGAGCATCACTGCCACTTGCTCCTCTTCTTTAATTTCGTCGGCAGTAAAGTACTGCTCTACTCGTTCGACGTAGACATTCCAGTCGTCGTTAGTTTCGTCGAAGGCTTCTATTTTTCCAATCGGCATGATGGTGTAGATTCGAACTTTCTCTTTTTACTGCATGGGATCTGACATCTCGTCGCCAATCTGTCGTGTCTCAAGGAATAAAACCTGACTCAAATTACAAACACAACTTGGTTTAATCAAACATGGCGGTTTGATACAAAAAGGTTGCACACATGGCATGCGTGCGCATATAGTGATGACAAATCCACTGATCAGTTTGTGCGACATAGCATTTGGTTCGTTTGGAATATTGTTTCTTCCAAATTGGCTGGCCCTCTTTGGTGGTAGCTTGTGGATGGAGGATGTGCATGTTGTGGTCCAGAGCTGCGAGCAACATTCGAATGCAGAATGCAATGAAACTAAGAAAATAGATAAGTCGCTTCAATAGAGTGAATACACCAAATAAAAATAAAATGTACAATGCATTTGCCCCAACTTGACCTGCAGAGTTTTGCAGTTTCAAGTGTCAGTTAATTTACCTTTTAGTTAATACATTAACTTTTACAAGTGGCAATGTATTGCAAGGTGACCTCTAGAAACCACCAGGCTTATAGTTGAGACCACCTGGTACATAACAATACAGTTACATCAATATTGCTGCAGGGTGCGACTTTGCCATTTCAGAAATTATTTTACTAAGAACTCTAGCAGTTTCTTGTTAAAGTTGGGAAAACTTGACAATGAAGTAGAAGAGCTCAGAAAGCAAGCATACAATACAATACCTTTATTTAACGTGGTCAATGCACTTAGCTATCAGCTACTTTACAGACATGCCACAAAAAATAAATAAATAAATAAATAAGCTAATCGCTTGTAAAGGCTAAATAAAAATATATGTACAATTTAAAATATATCGAGATTAAAACTGGATCACAGTATTATTATATAATGATATTAAAACTAAATGCATCTATTTGCGCAATTAAAATGTAAAGTTTGAGAAATCCATCTTGGACATCAATTTCTTAAATGTTCCGATATTATTGGCGGCACAGAACTGAAAAGAGCGTTCCAAATCTTAGCTACAGTGTAACGCCAAGATTTAAGTCCATGGGTGGTAGTATTCACTTTGGGTAGCTCGAGGATATGTTTTCCTCTAAGATTATAATTAGTTGATCGTTCATGCAATAGCTCTCCTATTCCTCTTGGGACTTTATACCCCCTGATAGCTTTGTAGACACCGGTGGCCATTTTAACAATTCTTTAATTAAGTGCGGACAGCAGGTTTAGTTGTTTTTGCAACGTCTCGTACGTAGTTGACTTATCATGGGTTACAAAGCGAAGGGCCCGTTCATTTATTTTTTCAAGTTTGGCGCAACCTCTTTTACCACAGTGATGCCACGACTCAAAGCAGTAATTGAAATGCGGTGCAATGAAGGCTCGATATATATCTAACCTCAGTTCAAAAGGCAATATTTTCTTCAAACAATTGAGAACAGCGATCTGTTGACTAACTTTGCGACAGATTTTACGAATCTGTCCTTCAAACTTAAGCTTATTATCAATAGTGACGCCAAGGAGATCCATTTCATCTTGAGTAGGGATAACAGTTCCTTCACAGGTCAACACAGGATTTCTCTCTACCATTGCAAAAGTAATTGCTTGATACTTTGAATGATTTCTTTGCATTTGATTGAATTCATACCACTCATCAACTTTTTCAGATCGGCATTTATAACATGTTCAACCTGGTCGATATCCTCCACAGACTTAAGCAATTGAGTGTCACCGGCATACGTGAATAGTGTACATTCATCTATAGCGTAAGAAAGGTCATTCATGAAGATATTAAAAAGAATGGGACCCAAAATTGATCTCTGTGGGACACCCCTCGTTATAGTTTTCATAGAAGAGTGTTGTCCACTCAGTCTAACACGTTGCTGTCTGTCACTTAAATAATTCGCAACGAGGTTGACAACTCTTGAGTCGCCTCCGTAATCCTCAAGCTTTTTGACAATAAGATCATGGGGGAGGGTGTCAAATGCTTTTGACAGGTCCATAGATACCAGACTAATAACTTTGTGATTGTCTAATTCTTTCTTGAATTGTTTAGTTAGACTAAGGATAGCTGTGTCGCACCCATGATGATCTCTATATGCAAAGACATTGTTATGATAAACATCTTCAAAGTGTGAAGCAAGTCTTGAGTGAACGACTTTGGATAAGACTGGTAGGATTGTAATGGGTGATAGGTAGTCTTTGTTAACTTACAGTCTTTCTTGTGTATCAGGACAATTTCACCTAGTTTCCAACCCGAAGGAACCTTTCCCCTTTCAAATAGAAAATTCACTAAACAGCTGAAAGGCTGACACAGGATTTCAGCAGATTCTTTGATGGCTCGAGCTGGAATTTGATCATGTCCAGTAGCTTTATTTGTCTTAAGGTTCTTCTTAATTCTCTTTACTTCACCGGGACATGTGTTTGTTAAGGTGAAGGGGCAGTATTGATGAGCCTTTATCGACTGGTGTGACTTTGGAGGCAATTGATTGGAATTAGTATGCTGAGAACTTGAAAAATATTCTGCGAGAACCTCTGCGACTTTCTTTCGTTCTCTAATGACACCACCATTGTGTTTCAAAACAATACGCCCATTGTAGAAAGTCTGCTTTTTCCTAAATGAGATGTACGGTCTTATTGTGTTCCAAAACTTCTTTTGATCTGAATGTTTATCATTGCAGATTCTGGAAAAGTGATCTCTTACTCTATTTCTTCTCGTGCTAATGGCTCTGTTTCTTAATTGGCGATATTTTTCCCAGTCCTCTGGCCTTCTGGACTTGTTAAGCCGCCTTTTACAACGATTACGTTCTCTCATCACTCCCTGTAACTCTGGATTTATAACTTGAAATTGATCACAATGTTTTCGTCGAAACCATTTAACGGGAGCATGGTCATCCAAAACTTCAACAAACAATTTTTCCCAAGCCCAGTATTTCAGGATCGTCAAAGACGTAAGCCGTCAAAAAAGGACCAAGGCAAGGTCATTACAAAAAGAGCTTTCATCAAAATTCTTGAAAGAGCGCACCTGAATAATTTCAGCGTTAGGTTGCGGTAATTTCTTATTCAAAACTGTGTAAACTAGGCAGTGATCACTGAGGCCAACCTCCAAAGTTCCTGATTCCCTGAAGTATCCTGGGACATTCGTCAGAATAACATCTAAGCATGATGAATGCTGAGAAGATACTCTTGTGGGTGAATTATTTAAAGAATCCAGATCATAAATGTCGCAGATGTCCAGTAGACATCTTCCTTTGTTACCATTGTCCAAAGGATTACTAATATCACAATTCAAATCCCCCAGGCAGATAATCTTGTTGCTCTGTGAAGTAGCCTTATCCAATAGACTGAGCATCTCGGAAGTAAAAGAAACATTTTCCACAGAAGGGGGCTTGTACGCTGCTATCAGTGCGAGTCAAGTTTGACCGATAGTTAAGTCTAGTAGTATTGCTTCCACAAATTTACATACTGTCTTGACAGGCATTGCTATGATGCTATCACGTACAAAGATCATGACGCCACTGCCACCTTTCTTCCTATCTCGTCTGAAGATATTGTACCCATTTACATGGAACTGAGAGTTCTGGAAGGTGCTGTCAATTTTCGTTTCTTGAATGCAGAAAATGTCAAAAACCTTGTTAACAAGCCATTCCTTGATTTCGATAAACTTGCTAGGAAGACTATTTACATTTAGAAGAGCAATTGTGCATTCTTTCTTGTTGGTTTTCCGTGGAAACGTGATTGTTGGTTCTCCGTGGGAACTCGTACTTTGAAGAGAGTTATCTTGTTCGATTATATCATCAACATTCGCGAAAGGTAGCTGTTGTAAAAAAATTCCTGTAAAGTGGGACAATTCCAACAGCAATTTGAATACGACAAAAGCTGTTTGTAGTGTTTCACAGTTATCCCACTGCACTTTATGTGAGTTAGATGGCAACAGCTTTTGCAAGAAATCGCTAATTGATTCTTAGCCACGGCACATCCACAAACGGAACACTTACTTGTGGTTTTTCCTGCAGTTGGTCCGGGGTTGGGATTTATGTCACCACATAAGCTAATAAGCTCGATATTAATCTAGCATCACTGTTGTTGTAATAGTATACTTTGCAATGAGCAAATCTTACACGCTTGATATGGTTGACTCCAATATGGCGTCTTGCCAAGCCATCGGCCACAAAGCAGCCTGAAAAACATTTTCCTGTGGATTCTTCGACCTCCAACCTTCTCAGTCTATATCTTCGGGAAGAAGAACGGTTCAATGATGACTGGAAATCAAGATTCCTGGGAGCATTGACATAGTGCAAAGTTAAAAGAAGGATATATACGGAGCTCTTCCAAACGCGTCCGACCTCCATGAGCACGTGAGCATGCTATTTATGACCAAGCCAAAGATATTCCGACATTATAGAAAGTACACAATTAAGATAGAATTCATGCATGTTGCCTTTCACATTGTTACGTGAAAACTACTTTGGGTAAGCAATTTAGTGGTCATTATAATTATGAATAAAAAGAAGCGTTTTACTTACAGTACTCCCTCAAAAGGATGTCTCTTTGGGGCATATTTAAGCATCATGCTATTAAAGTTCTCCAAGAAGCTTGTGTGTGCCTACAGATCCAGAATACAGAACAGAAAGTGACTTGCAGTAACTGAAATGATACATCACTTTCACACATGAATGGACACCATACAGTTTTTTGCAGTCCAAGTGTAGTGGCCAGCTACTCTTGGCCGAGCTAATAACTCGTATTCATCCAGGCAGACAAACATTTACTTCATAAAACATCTTACAAACATCGAATCTCTGCATCATCTGAGCTATTCGAAGTTATTATGCCGTATTCCACGATGGCGGGAACAAAACATGGTGGAAAACTCAACTCACAAAACAAGCACATAGCGAAAACTGCGCCTGCACAATCTCTAGGCTGCAGCAACAATTAAAGCTTCATGTATTGATCACAAACTGAAACCTACACCAAGTCCTTGAGACGTATATATTTTTTTACTTGATATTAATTTTCCTAAAATAGTTTTTCAGCCTTTGTACTAAATTAATTATTGGGAACTCGATACCCTCCCCCCTGCCGCCTGGCCCATGGGAACACTGCCCATCATACCATCCATGTTCCCCAACCACATGGTGTAGAACGCCAAACCACATTTCTACAAATTAAGTTGAAAAAATAATGTCAGATCACATGTATGTATTTCATTGGCACTCCAAAAACATATTAAAAGCATACTTTTAATTTTATATAGGTGTGGATTTTTCATTGGTTGTCCTTCTCGTATAGTCGACAATGTGTAAAAGTTATAGAAAGAATGAGCATATTGCAGGCTAAAAGAGTTTGGCATGATAATTCTATCAAATAAATACCTTGAGAGTAGTGATATCTCCTGCTTGATGACAACAAAACCAGAAATGGTTCCTGATGGGTTCAATCCAGTCTCGGATCACCCCACAGTCCTCAAAATCTCAAAATCGCAAGAGATAGCGTAATCGAGACGGTTTTTTTGCGAAAGCATATGTCTGTGTAAAGTCAACTCCAGTCCCGCTAAGAATGGTCGGAAGAGAATGATAAACATCGCATTTGCTTCTTGACACATTCTACTAAAAAACCGTGTCTCAGTTTTATTTGTTTCTTTTCTGACAATAGGATAAATCATCAGCACTTCCTTCGAAAAAATGACGATTATTCAAAAACGGAAACAGAAAACAAAAATCGCCGACACTCTTTTCGAGAAAAACATATTGACAATAAGCTGGCCAAATTTCAGCTAAATCGGTTCAGGGCTGCCGACTTGGAGTTGAAAACATATCCTTAACTTTCCAAAATTTTCGTTCCGAGAAAACAAGAACAATATATTTTTGCGGCATCTTAACCACAATAGGATTATAACACCTAATCATCCATTTTGATGTTTACCAGCGAGGGATCATCTTGCAACAACAATAGGCATTTGACAGGTG
>CAXHUQ010000234.1:115000-127500 GCA_964020085.1 Micromussa lordhowensis
GTCATCAACAAACTATGAAATAAAGAAATGATATTAAATCAACAATGAATAGTCCCTTTAATTAGTCAGCTAAGCAGCCAATTGAAAATTGGCAAGATTGGAATGCAGTGTCTTTTTGTCAAAATATTAATTAAGGCTCTCAAACTTGCAATAACAAAAAACATTTGCTATAATAAGTTACTTTTCAACTATTCACAAATATCATCTGTAGTCATCAACTATTACCGAAAATGTTTAATACCATTATTCTCTCTTCAAAGTAAGTAACATAGTTTAAGATGACAACTTTGGCAGCGCCAGGGCATTGTTTGTAGTATTAGGCTACTTTGTCCACAGGAAGAGTTCTGTGAACAATGTCTTCAAAATTCTTGAGCACTTCTCTTTCCATAGAACCTGGTACAAAAATCAGAAAAACAATATATATTAATGACCAACAATCACTACTTATAATCACTGATACCAGTAATTTCTTGATTGTGAAGAGGTTACTTTTCCAAGGTAACTACCGTGCTCTGGATACCAGTATTGGCACCCATTATTTTTATATCACACGCACAATAAGTATATTCATCACAAATGATGACTGAATTCATGAAGGGTCCAGCTGATAATGGCTGTCGTTTTCAGCAGGAGAAGAATGTTAAAGTTGGCAACTCATATTTTTATGAGATTGAAGAAATTGATGTCATAATGATAATCATGATTTCTTTTAGGATGAAATTATAGTTACTGGTACTGAGGGAAACTGATTCTACATGACGCAACCAGAAACTAACTACAGTACCTGAAAAGGATGGCATTGTTTATTTCATTTCTAGCGACAATGGCCACCAACATTAATTACTTGACAACACTACCGTTCACATGCCTAGGCGATTACATCAGTTGGGCTGAACTACACAATTATTGAAGCCCAGGCTAACACAAGGAAAACAACATAGGAACTAAACATCGCCACATCAGCCTAGAAACAAGCAGTTTTGGCTTTTTGTTAGTGGGGAAGCTTAACCCCCATTCCAGGAAGAAGACGCAGCAAGAAAGCAGGGTAGAGATGTACCCGTCATCCTCGGAGCACAAAATTACTTCTGTGGAAATGTTGCCAAATACACAGGCTTCTCTGACAGGTGACAGCTGAGAGAAGACTTAAGAGACATCACCCCAGACCCAGACCCAAGCACAAGGTCTCAGGTGATGCATGGGTCATCAGCCCCCCTCCAGCTCATACTCACACTAGAAAACAGCACGTCATTGCCATTGATGTTACCCGCAATCCAGTTTCTGATGTCCAGCACATCATAATACTGAGTCTTGCACTCATGCACTTCATGAAGTACTGCGTTATCGGCTACAATTGTCATGTCCAGGAGATAGGTGGACCTCTTATTATGATGGAAAATGAAGTCTGGCGAATTCGCTCCGACAAATTCGCTCCGACAAAGGGCTAATGCTCGAAATGTCAGCTTCCGAATCTCTTTACGGTAGACAATTCACATTATCAACCCAGTTGATAAAACCAAATTATCTTAAAAAACAAACAGTTTTGGCTTTTTTAAACGGGAAGCTTAACCCGACCCGAGTTCCAAGAGGAAGGAGCAGCGAGAAATCGGGGTACGGGTGTACCCGTCAGGGCTGATGCATGGGCCATCAGCCCTCTCCAGTTCATACTCACACTAGAGAACAGCACGTCGTTTCCATTGATGTTATGCGCAATCCAGGTTCCAGGCTTTACCCACAGCGGACTGCACCAGGGTTACCATCCAATCATGTCTGGCTATTCTTGAACTATGAGCCCTTGGGCACACCTGTAGGATATGTCCCAATGATCCGGGCCGTCGACAAGCCCCACAGAGGATGCTCATCATTGGACAGCTCCTAGCAGCACGGACTGCTGAGGAAAGAAGTTTCCCCCTAACCTTCACTGCGCCGATATAATTGGTGCCGCTCAGCAGACTCGCGGCTTTGGCAACCCACTAATGTTAATGTGGGAAGGGGGCGCTCTCGCGTGAGCCCCTGTCATCGACAGAAGAGTGAAGATCATTTGCGAGGGCCAGCCGAAGGTTTTCCCTGATCGTGATCAACACACGTCCATATCGGCTGGGCTCCCTTTGCCGAGCCAGTAGAGACTCGGCACCTTCCGTTGACAGCATCTCCCTAATCACTGGGTTATTGCTAGCCCAGAGACGAGCAATGCATCTGATCTTCATCAACGCAACCTGATGTTCAAGTGTGACAATTCCAAGGCCACCATCGAAGATCTTAGAATGGAAATAGGCCTTTGGCATATCGTGCGGCAACCTCAACCAGGATCTTACAGCTGCGTGTACGGACCTATCAAGCCATTTCAAGCACTTCTTGCTAGTCAGGGTCAACACAAACTGGTGGTACAAGGATGGTATCGGATTGGTGGAGAGGATGAACAAACATTGCTGTGGTGTCAGGGGGTCAAGGTGATCTTCCCCAACCCCTCATTCAGCTTGCCAATGATGTCCGCCCTCGTTCTCATAGGTGAGAGTTGAACCCCCAAGTACTCTTGAGTACCGGTGACATCCATTGCAGGTATCGGTTGCCCGAAAACCTGCAAGTGGGGTTGTGGGTCGACAATCTGCATCTTTCACTTGCCGTCAACGTCAATTCGCAAAGAGGCCGACTTACTATCCAGTCCCGCGCTCACTTCCAAGCCACTGAGCCGAAACTCAGCAGCAAGGTCATTAAGCAAGAACAGGAGGCCACCTGATGTCCTGGCGATAAGTGCTATATTGTCAGCGAATGCTCCAGCATTTCCTCTCACCTCCCCAACCATGACCCCAAGCTGCGGATCTAAGCAGTCTAGTGCCCAGTCGATGGAAGGATTGAAGAGATGGACAGAGAGCGGGTCACCCTGTCTAACTCCCAGCGACACTCTAATCAGTCCACTGCGGTCCGAGCTGATGCGTAGGCAGGTCAAGGTGTCTCCGTAGAGCTCGGCCAGATAGCCCTAACATAGGGGGTGGAACACCCATCCTCCCAGCAGCGAGCAAGAGACTCGTGGCTGACAGAGTTAAAAGCCTTCTTAATGTCTAGAAAAGCAATGTTGAGTGGTTGGAGCATCCTCTGGTGTTGGCGTATAATCTTTTGAAGTAGCCAGATTGAGTCAGCTACTCTGTCACCTTTCATAAACGTCTTTTGGCATTGGTTGCGCAACAGGTAAGGTAACCCTAAAATTTATACACCTGGGTGGAGAGAGGCACTGTGAGGGTGAAGCGTCTTGCCCAAGAACACAACACAATGTCCCCGGCCAGGGCTCAAACCCGGAGCACTCGCTCCGGAGTCGAGCGCACTAACCATGAGGCCACCGCGCCCCCACTACACCCCACAGCAGAGAGCTCTCAAACTGGGCAGCGAGGATCTTATGGAAGCACCGTAAGATGTTGTCCAAGATGGTGATGGGACGGTGCTTGTCAGGTGACTGTGTGCCCGCCTCTTTGGTGATCAGAACGGTCTCTGCCCTATGGAGGGAGGTGGGTGGGTAGCCCACAAGCAGCCACACATTGAAGTGGGCTGCCAGCTCCTCTCTCAAGAAAGCCTTCAAGTCATTAAGTGCGACCATCTGGCCCAGGGGCCCCGTCTGACATCCCCTTAATAGCCCTGGTAGCGTCCTCCACAGTAATGGAACTCTTTATTTAAAATACGGCATTTTATCAAATTAAAATTTAGTTTGCATTAAATCCGTGCACAATACAAGGTTCGTATTTATTATCAAAAAGCTTAATTTTTAGAACTAGTTTTGCTGGTGCTGATAGTAAAGGTCTACCTTACCCATAAACCTTTTTAGCGAAGTTTCTTCCTTTAGACTGTTTTGCAAATCATTCCAGATTTTTGCTCTAGTAATGGGGGGATGTAATGGGGGAAACCAAGGACCACTACGTAGGTCCTTTGGGCAGAGGTTTTCTTGGATCATGGATCCATGGTTGTTGGAATATGCCACGCCAGTACGGCTCCTGTAAAGCCATAAGCACTGGGGAAGGCTCCTCCTCCCAGGTACCGGAAAGGACGTTGCGAGCACAGCGCTTTCTTGATGTTCTGAAAGATCACTGCGTGTGAGTGCAGGTAGCCCTGGTTGTCCAGTCCGTACCTGGGGGCCCTAGGCCTCTGCCCAGGTGGCCTCTCTCTTGGTCCAGCCAAGGGAGGTAGCCACCAGGCATATTCTGTATCGATCATTTCCCTGTTTGATATTGTTGGTTTACCAGGGTTGATAGCATCAAGGTCAATGCCATCGGGGATGCCAACGTGGTAAATGGTGTCCCTAACCTCCACCGCCCAGCAGGCTTTTAGCCAGGACTTTGAAAGTGGGAGTCCAAATTTGATGTGGGCCAAAGGCCACCATGGCCACCATGCTCCTATGGGGGTCTGGGGGCATGGTTCCCCAGAAAAATGTTGAAAAATTGAAGCCTCTTAGATGTGATTTTCGCGATTCTGACAGCTGTAAACGTCTTTTTATTTACCTATTAAACTGCTGTTTTTCATTGATAATTTTACTAAGCTATCCTTTCCTCAACTTACCTTGTTTAACATTATATTATATTTGGGACAGGGACTTCAGTTGTTATGAAGAGTGATTGAAATTTGAAGTTGTCGAGCCATGATTTACACGAAAGAACAGATATGCCTGGCTTTGTTGGTCGAACTGCATTCTGGTCTACAAGTGCCAGTCTCCCAATCTCATAAATGCAACATCTTTTATTGTTTTCAGTAAAGAACTTTAATTTATATGTTGTGTAGTCTTTATTTACTTTCAGACAATTGGTAGGGCAAGGCCTAAGACCTTTTCGAAGAAAACAAATCTACTCAATTATAACTGTAAGTCAGTTTAATAAACCAATATAAGGCCTAAACTGCTGAACTGCTTATGGGCCTAAATTGTGCGTTATTTGGATTTTGCATTCTTCGCGGTTGGCGGTCAGAAATTACTCTAGCTGCCTCGAAGTCAACATTTTCAATTGGAATCCCAGCGTAGCTTAGCCTGATCAGCTTGTCCAATTGGGTGATGTTGAGCAGCATCCTGGATTTCGTCTTGATCCGATTTTGACAGCTTAAGACTCTCTCAGCTTCTGCATTGCCAACCATGACACACAGGCACAAGCACATGAGTTTGCCAGGTCAGCTGTTGCCAAAAAGTGATCATTTAGCTACCGCGACTTGTCAGCGGTAATTCTCATTAAAAAAATTTGGCGTCCAGAAATCATTTCTCCGTGGAGCAAGTGTTAGAGGAAGTTTGTTCAAACGGTAGTGATGTTGGACACTCAGAGCCGGATTATAGCCTGGAAGATGTAATAAAATGGTCGGTGAACGAGTTTTATCCTTTGAGACGGCTTTTGGACGATTATTCTACCTTTAGTGTGGAAGCGAGCTTCTGTTTAGAAAACGTCTTCAAAAGGAAGGAGGCTCGAAGGAGCAATATGGATAGAGTGATGTTGTCAACAACAAGTGTTTGGCCGATGATCACCACAGAAGTTTTGTGGGTGAAATGTATTATAAATCGGCGGATGCTAGCTACCCCTAAAGCAAGAAACCCGTGGTGCATTGAAATAAAATGTGACCTTCCTCAGGAAATATTCCAGCACATTAGAGATGCAGTCAAAAAAGGAGTCTCTGCATTTGGAGTATCAGTGGAGGACTCCATGGTAAAATTCACTCAAAAGAAGCGTTTGTTCATTGATTTTTCAAAATTTTGTGGTGTTACTCAAAATGACATCAAGACTAAACTAAAGAAAACCTTTGGTGGAAATCAAAAGAATTTCAGAGCAGAAGTGCTAGTGGATGATCATAAGCCATTTACTATTCGTTATGATCATAAACGAATGCAGGTGACTGTAACATGTCATTATGGATGTTGGAATAATTTTGGGTATGGCTTTCACAGTTAAGAGATTGTGGGTTTTGACTGGTATACTGGTATACTGGACTGACACTCCATGAATACCATGTGGCTATGTACTTCTGAAACCAATTGATTCTGTTTTCCTGTTATACACAAATTAAATGAGCAGGTGCATATATCAGAAGTGTTGTTTCAATAATGGGTCTATAAGTCTAAAGAGGGTGTGTGAAGCAGTGGCTAGGGGTCAGAATTGTTCTTTTCATCAAAATCTCCTCCCAGTTTGGGACCAAAAACTGGCTTAAATCACGTGGAAACACCTCATATTGAAACATGTTTCCCCTTTTTGAGTAAACTACCGGTTGTAAATTTGACTGCCAAATTCTTTATAGTGGGACTGGAAAAATATAGGCCAGGATTTTCCTTTTTTATATGAGATAAGTGGGGGGGGGGGGGGGTTCTTTTAATATTTCTCTAAGCAGTGGTTGGTTTTGAATTAAGTGCCATTTGCTCATCAAGATGTTTTTGAGGTTGGGCAAAGCCAGGTGGTATGTTGTCACAAAACGCAGGATTTTCTTGCGCACTTTATCGGTTTGTTGTAAGGCTGACTTCCGTTCAGTGAATTTGACCTCAGAGGTTATTTTTTTAATGAGATTGTGGGGGTAGCCTCTAGCCCAAAGGTGGGTTTTGAATCTTGTTAAATTCTCATCGAATGATTTTTCTGAGGAGTTCTTAGAAGTGTTAGGGCTTCTCCTTTTATAAGTCCCTTTCTGACCCCTGCTGGGTGGCATGAAGAGTAGTGTGTGTACTGGAAAGTCTCTGTAGGTTTGAAGTAAGTACGAATGTCTAGGATTCCTTGATTGCAGAACCTCTCGCCTTTGTAGGCTGTTGTATCCAGAAAGTTTACTTTTTTGTTTGAGATTTCAGCCGTGAATTTTATTGTAGGGTGGTGCCTATTTGCAAGGACAATGAAATCTTCTATTTCCTTCTTATCAGCATTCCACAGTGAGAAAATGTCGTCGATGTATCTCTTCCACTCAAGTGGTTTTGTTTTGCTTTTGCTGATTATTTCCGTTTCAACCGAAGACATAAAGATATTCGCAAAAGCAACTGCCATCTTTGTGCCCATGGCGGTTCCGTGTATTTGAAGGTAGTTTTTATCTTTGAATTCAAATGAATTCTCTCGAAGGATCAGTCTAAGAATTTTCTTGAGGGAGTGTGTTGGGATGGGGGTGTTGTCCCCGTAGAAATTCTCGTATGCTCTGCATACTGTTTTTATTCCCTCTTCTTGTGGGATATTTGTGTATAGACTGGTAACGTCCAGAGAGACTAGAGAGGTGCCCTCTGGAAGCGTTGTCCTTTCTATAAAATTTATGAAGTCAGTTGTGTCCTTGAGATAGGACTTTTGTGATTTGGCTATTGGCTGAAGTATGCTGTCAACGAATGATGATATACGTTCGGTGGGTCCATCTTTCCCTGATATTATTGGCCGTCCAACTGGTGTTGGTTTGTGTATCTTTGTGAGAGTATAAAAAACGGGTACTCTTGGAGGGTTTGGAGTCTTTGATAACCATTTGACAGTCATCTCGTCAATGTGACCTCCTTGATAGAGTTCCTCCTTTATTTCTTTAACCTTTTGGAAAGTTTCTACTACCATTGGTTCCTCGAGGAGTGTGTAGTTGTTTCTGTCGTCTAATAAGACCTGTCCCTCGTTTGCTTTTTCTTGTTTGTGCATAATGACTGTGGTAGTGCCTTTGTCCGCTTTCTTTGTGTTTATTTCAGAGTTGTTTTTCAACTCTGTGATAGTTTTTCTTTCATTAAGCGGCAAGTTATGTTTAGGTTTGGTTATCGGTATTTGCGCAAGTTGGATTTTAATTTCTTCTAGGTAGCTCTCTAGAGCAACTGACTTTTGAACTGGCGGTTCCCAGTTCGATTTCACATAGAAAGGGTGGATGTTGTTATCTTCGCCGTGGAATATGAACTGGAGCCGCATTCTTCTAGCAAAATCTTTGAAGTCTTTTATCAGTTGCATTCTCAATGCGGTTTCGTTTGTTGCTGGTGTAGGGACGAAATTCAATCCACGGGAGAGGAGGATTATCTGGTCAGTTGTCATTTCGGAATTTGAGAAATTCTTTATGTATTTTTTATTGGACTCTGTTTTCTTTGCGGTTATAGCCTTGTGAGTTTTAGTCCTTCTTTCTCTGTGTTTTATGTTCTTAAGTTTGCGCTTTTCTATTCTATCTCCCCTTTGTTCGCTAGTTTCACACACAACAGGTTTATTTTTCAATCCTTCAAGTTTTTTCATCATTACATTGACTTCTCGTAATTGCTTGTCTAAATTGACTGTTATAGATTTGATACTCTCTGGGAGGCTACTCGCACTACTTGTGCTAGGTTGGGGGAGTTCCCCCGTTCTAGTTCGATTTGCGTCTATAGTGTTCTTATCAGGTTTATGAGATTTAGCTCTGCGTAAGTTGTCTTAACATAACATAACATTTTATTCAGGAGGTGCAGTTACAACACAAATATAAAAACATCCTGAAAAGGTTGGTTTTCATCTTGGTTGCATTCGACGCGACGATAGTGGAATCTAGTGAGTGCGCCAATGAATTTCTGTTCAGCTTCTTTTCTGAGCGCTCTTATATCACTCTTGAACTCCTCGTCAGGGAAAATGTTGGCTTTTGCGACATAGCGCAAGTCTTTTGGGCATGTGCCCTTTTCCAGGTGTGTCTTGAGTTTGAAAATGGATTGTTTTGATTTCTCTATTTTCCTTTCGAGTAGTGGGATCTCATCGGAGGCAAGGCGACGTGGCCGTTTGAAGCTGGCGCCTTGGTCGTGTGTTCTGGGTTGGCGGTTTGTTTTCTTGAGTGGATGTTTATCTTTCCGCAGGTTAGCACTTTCACTGTGGCAAAACAACTGTCTTCTGGTACACATTTTTGTGTTGGCAGTATGTCTGATTTCCCAATGGCTTCCTTCAAAAGGGCTTTGAAAAGGTACTGCCATGCATTATTTTCCAAATGCAATGGTTCCACATGGGCCTTATCAATGAGTTTGCCAACCAGGGGAATAATTTCTTGCCTGCTCTTTTGACGAGCAATGAAGTCAGTCACTTTTGACCTTTTTGCTTTAGCAGACCCTGGTTTTTCCTGGAGAGAGTTCTTAAATTTCTCAACACTTTTAGCTACCTTAACCCTCTGTTGAAAAGACCATGGCCTCCACTTACATAAAGGGTCAGTTCCAAAAGTAGCTTGCAAGTCATTGTAGTCATTCCTACTTACATTTGCAAAGAGGAAAAGTATGTAGCTGCATTAGATAGTTCCCCTCCAAGCGTGGCCAACGTCTTCATATCATTAGGAAGCTCTTGAAACTTGAATGTTACAAGCAAATCATTTATGTTAAACACCTTCCCCTCTAAGTCTGCCATTGTTTACACACTGCTAGGACATACCTTTTGACCACTAGTGAAGATTCCTCACAATTAGCTCCAAATATCAAAAAGTTGTCAGAACTGGAGGCTACCCTTTTTCCAGTGTTTAAAAAACTGAGTAGAAATTAGCATGCAGTCCCATTCCTACCAAAGGGACATCCATCCCCTCCAAATGCGATTAGGAAAGTACCTTCAGTCTCGGCAAACCATTTCAGTGCATCTTTGCGTGAATTCTGTGCCTTCAAATAAAAACTTGCTAATCTAGGTAGAAACTCCCTTAAATCTCTAAAGCATCCACTGGTATTTTCATCCTCAACATATGGAGCAAATTGATCCTTGATTGAATAGATTGTCCCAATATCAATTTTATTTACTTCCTTAATGAGGGAATTGTATGTAAGCAACTTTGGTATGGGACACTTTGACATGAAAGTAATGGCTGTTTTCCCACCTCGTTTCTTTGCACTAGACTTCATAGTGGATGCCAGTCTTACAGCCTGGCAGCCTTTCAGTTTACCCATCACACCTGCTGTGTAGTATGTAGCTACACTTCTTAACATGTTATCCCTAGAATTTTGAAAGGCTTCCCTTTCCTCTTTTTGCTTCTTATCAATTACATAGTTTGTTTCTTTAGTATTACATAATATGTAGTCTCCTAGTTCACTTGTCTTGCATATTTTTTGTAGAGTGTCAAAGAGACCATCAAGGGCAGGCCTTTTGTTTGTCTTGGAAGCCCCATGTATCTGACATGCCTTGGAATATGTTTCTTGGGTTCTTCTAAGAGATGTTTGTGATGTGTAACTTGGATTTTCAAGGGATGTTGGGGAGCGCACTCTCTTCTCCCTCTGGAAATAAAATGATTTAATTATTATTACCACCTTTAAATGAGTTGATGATGAGAGGTGCCATTTTATCCTGTAGAAACCTATCTTAAGTGTGTATGTGATGCTTTAAATTTGTTTTTGGTTTAATTTTGTTTTCAAACCAGCTTGACATTTATTTTCCCCTGTGTTAAGTCATTATCATAAGCTGAAGCAGAATAAATTAAAACTGAACCTGGTCTAAAATACCACAAGCCACAATTACATTCAAACATGTGTAATACATATTCATATATACTTTGTGGAGAAACTGAATAAGTGTTTTAAGCCGGGATTTATGAAAACAGTCCTTTTATTAAAACTCACCTCAGTCAAATACAAGAATAGTCAACACACAGCCATACTAGTAGAATATAAGGACACAAAATTTGTTACCTTTGAGCTTTACTTTGCTCTTAGCTCATCAGACAAACTTTCAGATGTTTCTTTGAGTTTGTTTACCTAAGAAATAACATGAAAGAGTTCACAACTCTCCAAAATATTGTACATCACCTTCCTCAAGTATAAATTTCAAGTTTGGGAATGCTAGCAAATTATAATACCATATATTACAGAGAAAAATTTCAGCATGTTGATTGGCTGAGAGCATGTCAATTAATCCCAAATAGTGCAGAAAGTTGAAATTGAATGTACATAGTCAAAATATTGAAATTAAATTGCATGTATATTGTTAAGAAGTAATCAAATGATTTTTCTTGTGCGTTTTTGGAATAAACAAGCACTCAAAACTTTTTTAGGCTACAAATTGCACTTGCCCTATGGGCTCGTACAATGTTTTGTAGTCTGAAAAATTTGCGTGGTTATTTATTCCAAATTCCAATCAAAATGATTTGATTGCCAATAAGCTTACATATAAGACTGAAATTAAAGGACTTACGTCAATTATTTTTATGTAGGCTTTATATACAATCACACAAAATACCAAAAAGTAACTTCTCATTCAACCAGCAGACCTTTTGCTGCTGATAGAACTCTTCCTTTTCTCTCAGCCACTTGAACTGCAATGTCCCGTTGTATGTTTTAGGCATTTTTATTTCTGAAAATGGTACTGGCTGTAAGCGTACATGCAGTACTACTTTCTTGCTTATGATCATCCACTAGCACTTCTGCTCTGAAATCTTTCGATTTCCACTAAAGGTTTTCTTCTGTTCTGTCTTAATGTCACTTTGAGTAACACCACACAATGTTGAAAAATCACGGAACAAATCATTTTTTGAGTGAACTTTACCAAGGAATCATCCGCCGATAATCCAAAGGCAGATTTGCTCACCACCGCAGTTAACAGGCTCGGGACGATTGTTAACAGCTGCAAAACAATTCCATGGTTACAAATTGATGGGGAGACGAGACGTTATGCGTATGAATTATCGAAAATTTTCGAAATACAATTAGAAATCTCAAGAATCAAAAAACATACGATTCTTACCGGGAGATTAAAGAAGCCATAACTCATCTTTTCAGATCTGTAGCTACAAATGCAAAAAATTGTATTGAAACTAAAACAAGCTCTTTTTCAGCAAAAGCTACAGCTGCCCATTAGACGGAAGTTTTGGTATAAATGATCACCACATCTCCTTGATGAAAACTAGACATATTTGGTATCAAAAAAAAGTTTTTTCCCTCCACTTTCGATTGAAATCTCCTGTTCAAAAATAATCCTCTTTCCCAGAATGCAAATGGCCCATTTTTTATACCTGTAAAGAATGGCTCCCAGACCTCCCCGAAATGCTCACGGTCGAGAAGCCATTAATGGCTTCATTTAAATGTCGCAAAACTGGAGACAGCTGATCTGGCGTGTTCACTTGCATATGGCCACCAAATATGCGTTTCATCAGTTCCAGGGGTGTGAAGTAGTGCCAGTATTCCACTCCTCCATCATTGTTTCGGCGGGTTTCACCCAAGTGGTGATGAACTAAGCACTTAAAAGGTAGAAACTCCCCTGCAGACATCGGTTCTAACCACACTATCAAATCGGACGTGAGTTTGGTTTTCCAAAGGACTGCTATAAAGGCCCAATAGGACCTCCAAGTTTCCATTTCCCAACCAACCAAAAGACGTTGGTCAGCAGGATATGATTGAGGTTCGAAGATCTCCATGGCTGACAGAAGGTCAACATGTGGGAAACGCACCCTGATGTTTGCAATGAGAAGGTTGAGGAACTGCAATTTCACCTCTGAAAACTTTTGCTTCTGATCCGGCTCCCCACACCTAGGTTGAAAATCTATCTGTGCCCCTTTAAACTGACCTCTGGGTGCAGCATTAATTTTGGCTTCCATCACAGTCATCACTGGCCCATTGTTGTTCCTCAAATCTTTTAGTGTTTCTATGCAGTCATTCA
>CAXHUQ010000234.1:142500-150000 GCA_964020085.1 Micromussa lordhowensis
CTCTGATGTTGCCATCATCATCATCATCATTTATCCATTCTCCAAGTGGAGAATTGGGCTGTAGGCTCTCTGCCTCCAGGCTGTTCTGTCCTCTGCAGCCGATGCTGCTGCTGCCCATGTTCCTAAACCATTCTCTTTCAACTCTCTTTCGATAGTCCTTCTCCAAGTCTCGCGCGGTCTACCCCTTTTCCGTTTGCCCTCAGGCACCCATGTTAGAGCAATTCGTGGATGTGAGTGATGGTCCATTCTGAGGACATGGCCCAACCACGCCCATCTCCTCCTTGCCACTTGCTTGCTTATTGTCTCCAATCCTGTTCTTGCTCTAATCTCCTCGTTTGTCACCCGCATTGGCCAGTAGATCTTAAACAACCGACGAAGGCTCTTATGTAAGAATGCATCCAGTTTTTGCTCATCTGTTTTGGTCATTCGCCAGCACTCACAACCGTACAACAACACCGAAAGGACATTAGATTTGAAAATTTTGATCTTAGTCTTGTAGGTAAATTTACTGTTCTTCCAGATCTTATCCAGCTTACTATATACAGCCCTTGCTTTCCCTAACCTTGCTTTGATGTCTTCCTCTGTGCCACCTGACTTGCTGATATATGCACTCAAGTAGACAAAACTTTCTACATCTTCAATATCGTGTTCGTCAATCTGGACGTTCTCATTTCTGGTCGTGTTAAGTCTGAGGAGTTTTGTCTTTTCAGAATTGATCTTCAAGCCAGTTGTCTTGCTGGTAGTGCTGAGATTTGTCACTTTCTGTTGGATTTGACATTTCGTACTGGATGTAAGTGCAATATCGTCAGCAAAGTCCAAGTCATCTAACTTGGACCACAATTTCCATCTAATGCCAGTGTTTGCACCCGTTACTGTCCTTCTCATGATCCAGTCGATCACAAGTAAGAACAGAAACCCTGACATGTTACACCCCTGCTTTACGCCGGACTTCACATCAAACCAGTCGGTTTGACCTGTGCCCTCAACAACCGCGCATTGGCTGCCATCATACATTGCATTGACCATTCTGACAAGCTTCGAAGGTATCCCATAACTCTCCATGATCTTCCACAAGGTTTTCCTGTGAACACTGTCAAAAGCCTTTTCATAGTCGACAAAACATACATACAAGCTGGAGTTCCATTCCACTGCTTGCTCTACGATGTTCCTAAGAACAAATATCTGCTCTATCGTACTTCTTCCTTTCCTGAAACCAGCTTGCTCCTTCCTTAACTTTGCATCAACACCACCTGATATTCTTCTGATTAATACCTTGCCCATCGCTTTTGCAGCAACAGACATCAAAGTAATCCCCCGCCAGTTTCCACACTTGGTGAGATCCCCCTTTTTGGCAATCTTGACAATGAGGCCCCTCCTCCAATCTGCAGGAACAGTCTCACTGACCCATATCTCACAGAAAAGGTCATGGAGTACATCGACTGTTGTTGTAATGTCAGCCTTGAGCAGTTCTACTGTTAAGCAGTCCACACCAGGTGCTTTGGCTGCTTTCATGCTCATGATGGCGCTCCTAATCTCAGCTTTAGTTATGGGGCCTGATGGTATCTCTTCTATAACTTTCATTTCGCTAATCACTTCGGCCTCCTGTTCCGGGTTGGCTCTATTTAGTAGTTCAACAAAGTGCTCTTTCCATCTTTGTTGCACCTCCTCTTCTTTTGTCAACAAAATGCCTTCGTTGTTCCTTACCATGTCAATTTTCTTTGGTGGCTCGCTGCACAGCCTTCTTGTAGCATCGTACACACCTTTCATCTGCCCACACTTAGCAGCATCCTCTGCCTCTTGCGCTATATTGTTAGCCCACTCTCTCTTGTCCTTTCTCAAACTTTTCTTCACTTTTAGATTTTTCTTCCTGTATTCCTGTTGCAGCCTTGCCTTTAGTCGCTCCGACCTTGTGCCAACTAACTTTTGCTTTAACTGTTTCCTTTCTTCAACTCCCTTCCAGCTTTCTGGACTGATCCAGCTCTTATTTTTCCTTGTTCTGTAGCCCAGCACATCCTTGGCTGTTTCGCAGTAAGTGTCTTTGATCTTTTTCCACTTTTTCTCTACCACGTTCTCATGCGCTACTTCGCCCTCGTCCTCCTGTCTATTTTCGTCACCATCATCTTCTATCACTAAACAGCTGAACCTGTTCCTTAGCTCCAACTGAAATTGCTTCCTAATTTCAGGAACATTCAGCTTACTGGTCTCGTATCTTCTGACTTGTACTGCTCTCCTGCCTGTTCTGTTTAGCTTAAGCAGTGTCTTAGCAATCACAAGGGTATGGTCACTAGCACAGTCTGCACCCCTATATGCCCTCACATCCTGTACTGATCGTTTAAAATTGGATCTAACGGCCATATGATCGATCTGGTTGTGGTATTGGCCATTTGGTGAGGTCCACGTGTATCTGTGTATTTCTTTATGTGGGAACATAGTTGATGCAATAGCAAGATTGTTCAGTGCACAGAAAGACACAAAGCGCTCCCCGTTGTCGCTTCTCTCCCCTATCATACCAAACTTTCCTACAATGCCTTCCTCTCCAAGTTGTTGCTCACCCACTTTTGCATTCCAGTCGCCTTTGACCAAGAGCATATCGTGCCTCAGCACCTCGTCCACGATCTTTTGTAACTGTTCATAGAAGTCGTCTTTCACCTCGTCATCTGCCTCATTGGTTGGGGCATAGACCTGGATAACTGTTGTCTTGATGAAACGCGAGAAGAAGCGAGCTTCTATGATGCGGTCACTTATCGGTCTCCAACTGTCTAAACATTGGGCGACCTTCTTGGAAATGATTATTGCGACCCCACTCTGATGTACATCTTCGTCCCTGCCTGAGTATATGATGGTTTCACCTGTTCGTGCTTTCAAGCGTCCAAATCCCGACCACCTGCATTCACTTATCCCTAGTATACCAATGCCATAACGCGTCATCTCAGCTGTAATCTGGGCTGTTTTTCCTACCGAGAACATAGTTCTCACATTCCAACATCCCACCTTTTTTGGGGTTTGCCAACGAGCTGTTCGGAGAAAGGGCTCCCTTTCTGCTTTCACCCATTGTCGTCATACGTCCGTCGACCCAGCTAATAAAGGCATCGTCTGGGGTCCGGCAAGTCGTTGTTTTTCACCCATTGTAGCCTGTATACATCGAGATTTCAGTTTCCGTAATCACAATGTTTTATGGGGTGAGGTGATTGGCCTCACGCCCAACCCCCAACCTGGAGGGCCAGGGTTTTTCTGTCGGGGTTTTCCTTCCCTTAGTCACAGATTCCGGTTATTTGAAGGCGCCGAATACTCGCCTTTTGCCACTGTCGTTCAGCTGCTAGCCACCGCTAGCATTACCAGGGGCCATAGCAACTGTCAAAACTTCGGTGAACCGTGAAAACATTAATTTGCTGCTTTTCTGCGAACCGCAGCAAATAGCAAGTTTACCCTATACCCTCAATCAGACAATAAACCACAACTTTCCACTGGTAAATAGGATACTGGCTGCTGCACAAGATTAGACTAATTAAAGAACGGGAGCATATGAAGGTATTATTAAGCAAACTTATTCAAATTCCCAGGGACTGAGAAACAAGTAAGCGATTATCGATAGAGTCTTCAACATAACCATCCTTTGCCGAATCTGACCGCCATCTACCATGGCGCTTCCAACAACGATCAGGAACCTGGGCGTTGGCTGCTGCGGTAGCACCCCCTGCCCTAAAAGAATGCAAACTAATGTTTGCTGAATCTGGTACAAACTCTTTAAGCAGCCCTACAATGGACTCCCTTGCTCTAGTGTAGCTCAATGGCTTGACTTTCTCGATAAGTTTGAAACCGGACCTTACTTTAACTAATGGTTTAAACAAATAATCTGACCCAGCTTTATAAGTATCGATATTTGCCAACGAAATGTACTTTTCTAGGTTTACAACTGGACAGGTCACTTTGCCCGACCGGGTAATCACAACTTCGTCGCCCTTCCTGTACTGATCTGTCTTGCTCCCAGTAACTTGTATAGTTAAGTGAGAGTCAGAAATAGCTATGTCTTTAATAGTGAGACCTGCAAGTTCGCTGAACCGAAAAAATCCCGCAAATAACAACAATGCAATAGATATATCTCTCCGTATTGGTAATTCGTTACAAGTTGCATATTTTTCACAACATGCTGTGAGGACATCTTTAGAAATGGGCGTTTTCTTTGCAACTGGTTTAGCATTGTCTCGTTTTACCCCTTCAACAACGGTTTTAATAAATGGGTGGGTCATTGGATTGGCCACACCAGCAATGTCATGTACCCATTTCAGCGCAGAATAAATTGTTTCTATAACAGAAGCTGATACTCGTATCGAAGTTAAGTGACTAAAAAACAATGCAATATCAACAACAGTGGCCGGGAAAGGTACTAAATTCTTATCCCTGGAAAATTCTATCCAACGCTTAAGAGAATTGCTATAATTAATAACAGTACCACTGGCTTTTGCTGCCAGGGTAGTTCGTTTAAGTACATCAGCTAAATGAACGAGGTGTGCACTTCCACTTGATGAGGCTTTTTCCTGAATCTCCGCCCAAATGCCTTGCTTGAAAAGATTCAAACCTACAAGAGATAAAAGAGAAAACCTTTGTGCAAAATGTCAATAGTGGCAAATGTGACATTAAAACGTGAAAATACCTTGCCAACAAACCACCTATGATTACTTGAAACAACCCTTGTAGCAAACATAACATGTGCCTATGCACAACGTTGAATTAGCCACTTGTGGGCCAGTAATAGTAAGCCACCTGTGGACTAAAGTAATAAGCCACCTGTGGGCTAACATAATAAGCCACCTGTGGGCTAACATAACAAGCCACCTGTGGGCTAACATAATAAACCACCTGTGAGCAATGTAACAAAAATGATTAGGACTTTAAACAGTCATTACAGAGACCTTTGGCTGACAAGCAAAACCCTCGATCACTTCTTCGCTCATAAAAATTCTGCCAATTAACATAAACTGCTATGAGCTTGAAGCTGAGCAGCTGACCATGGAACATGGAATTGTATGTTCTGCCTTTAACAGTTGCTGCCGAATTAAATTCTGGAATTCCCACCCAGTCCATTACACATTTGGCCAAATGAATGCCGTCGGGGCACAAGCAAGGCCAAAACACTGCACCTTTCCAAAGTGGAATTATCAATACCCCTCTCGCCTTACAAATCTGAAAATGCTTCCAAGCCCTTACAATTTGACTTGGTGGGGGCACCACCCAGTTGTTTTCCCCTTGCCAATTTACAGAGAATGCGTCGATACCCTCGCAACCCGGATTCCAGAACCGGGAATTGAAGCGATTGCACTTGGTGTTGTACCAGGTAGCAAATCGGTCAATGGTAAAAGGACCCCAAAGGGTTGTTAACCATTGAAAGATGTGAGGTTGAATTCCCCAGTCATCCACGTCTGTTAATTTACTGAGATAGTCAGCAAGCTGGTTCTCCTGTCGAGGGACCCAAACCGGAGTGAGTACAATATGATACTTTGCACACAAATGGACAACGTCCTCGACAACTTCTTGTAAGTTCGTTTTCATACTTCCCCTATGGATCATTCGGGTGATGTTCTGGTTATCTGTATGCCACTGTACTTTGTGTCCCTGCAAAGCACTACCCACAGACAGTAACATGTTGTGAACTGCTTTGAGCTGTCGCCAAGTAGAGCTCTCTGCTTTTTCGTCACTTGCCCATTGGCCCTGACAAATTAGCTTATCTTTGTCTGATATTACGTATCCGCCATAGCCCTTCTCCGAAGCATCTGAATATACTACGGCATCAAAATTTTGGGGCGAATCAAAAAGTTTCTTGCCGTTCAGAACATCTAAATTTGTGTCCCAAAAATTTAGCTCTTCCACCAATTTTGGAGAACAGAAGATAATTGAATTCCAGGATGTTCTGCTTTCTATTGCATAATACATATGCCTCGTATGTAAATAGACACTTGAGCCAATCGCTTCCGACATGGAGATAATGCTACCAGTAACGTGGGCAAGACCTTTAGCCTTAACCCTATCTGGGTTGGTCAAAATAGTTGAAAGAGATTCCTTTAGTTTAACAATCCTGGATTGAGTGACATACAACTTGTTTTCTGACATATTAAAGACATGACCAAGCCAGGTCTGAACTAACGCTGGCTGCCAATTGCACTTACTACTGCTCAAAGTGAAACCTAACATACAAAGGCCGGTCTTCACTGCCTCAGCGTCCACTGATGCAGACTCTAATGAAGAATTGCCACCTAAGCCATCATCCAAAAACATGCATACTCTGATGCCTGAACCTCTCCAGTGACTTACCACTGGTTTTAGAAGTTTGGTAAATGTATAGGGAGCTGTTGACAGACTGAATGGCAATACATTAAAAACAAAAAGTGTTGGTTTGCCATGATGCTGCCACTGGAAGCCCAAATAAGTTCGATGGCTTTCAAAAATATCAACGTGGTGGTAAGCACTCTTAATGTCAAAAGTGTAAAGGTAGAAGCCCTCCCCCAAGAGTTGCTGTGCGACAGCAACGTCTTCGCACTTAAACTTATATTTATAAAGGTGGGGGTTTACATGGCGCAAATCCAGGACTAGACGCTTCTTCCCATCGTCTCTTACTGATACAGATAAAGGGTTAACCACCCATGGTTGACTGTCAACAATATCGATGCACTGGTTGGCGAGAAGATCATCAATAGCTTCGGAGACAAAACTACAATTATCGAAAGCGGACCTATTGTTTCGCAGTAAAACAGACTGAGGGATAGTGAGCAGTGGTAGTTTGTAACCCTCTCTTATTATACTTAAAACAGGCTCAGTTGCCCCAATCTTCTCCCAGGAATGCAAATGTGCTCTGAGTCGCCCTCGAACTTGAGCTGTTTGAGGGGGTTCGTTCTCAAGAAAATCCCCTTCATTAGCAGATAAGTCGTCTAATTCTCCACCTAACTCGCCCTCCTGGCAAATAACAACATCGCAAGTATCATCATTCTGTAATATCAGGCCTGTACTGTTTACACTCATGTTAGGTATACTTAACTTCTTTCCTTTGTGTGTCTGCGCAACGGCTAGTAGTGGACATTCATTTCTCCAGTGTCCTACTTTTCCGCAGCTGAAACACGTTCCGCCTCTCCTGACCTGGCCACGAAAGTCGGAAGCGCTCATTACACCGCTCGTTGCAGATGTCTGGTGGTTGCTGACTCCGGGAGGAGCGTACTGAGTAGGAAATGAACTACTTCTGCCAACTGGCCTTGGGAGCCTACTAAATGAAGCGCGACTCTTCGCCATTTTGCTTGCACGTGCGTCAGCTATCTTACGCTGCGCGTCTTTCTCGGCTTTCTTCATCTTTTTAGCATCTTCATCGTTATCTGCTAATTCGTTGTCTAGGTACTCTCCAACCGTCTTCCATCCAAAGTCTGATCGGTCTGCCATAAGAATAAGTTTCTGACGTCCATCGATTAATTCAATACCTTCATCTAGCTTAGCAATGCAGGCGTCCTGTTTTCGTGCTAA
>CAXHUQ010000234.1:155000-192500 GCA_964020085.1 Micromussa lordhowensis
TTCATATTGTTTACATTTTGTATAAAATAATTGTGATAAAATGTTCTTTTACTAATTCGAGAAAGGTGCAAGATTTTATTTCTGTAAAATTTATACTTATCTCGATCACCCGAAAAGAAAAGCTCATTCTTAATCCTTATAGATTTCCTAATTCCCTTGGTAATCCATGGTTTTGAAAGTCGTTTAATTTTGCATTTAGATAATGAGCGAAGTGGGGCATGTTTGTTGGTTAGTTTATTCAACTTGTTATAGAAAGTAGAGAATAGCTTATCGACATCGCTTCCAGAGAGAAGAGATTCCCAATGAAGTTGTGAAAAATCCTGTAAAAATCTCTGCTCAGAGTATTTTGAGTAGTCTCGAATAGTAATTTTGGCAGGCCGAGTTGTTTCAATAAAAGATTGAAATATGCAGAATTGGGAAAAGTGATCAGTGATGTCGGAAACAATATTGCCACTTGCAAAATATTCGCAGAACCTATTTGTAAAAATATTGTTGATAAGTGTTGCTAAATTATTATACACTCTTGTCATTTTATCAATTGTCTGAAGAAGGGCATAGCTCTGTAGGCAATCAAGAAATTGCTGGGCATAATTACAAGTTTGGGCACGAAGAATATTTATGTTGACATCACCTATAACAATCGACAGTTTCTTCAAAATAGTCTAGGAAACGATCCACGGAATTATGTTGTCTATAAATGACGCCACAGATAATATTGCTTTGCTTCGGAAATTGCAATTCAATCCACAGAGCCTGAAATCCCTCATTAGATGTTTTTTCTTACCTTACCTTTACCTTACAATTACCTATACCTTACAATTAAATGAATATATTTTATCAAAAGAATGGATACAGGTTTAATAATTTCACTTATAAGGTTAGTACCAATCACTTTTTAATAAGTGATAAATAAGTAAATTGTTTAAAAACTCAAAACAATATTAAACTGTGAGAAAATAGCATATAATATATTACGTATTTACCCGTATAGCATCACAAAATGCACAAAATTCAACTTCAAATCCTTTACCACCAAGCTGAAAATTTTCATCATCTGATTTGTTTAGGAGCAGTAATAGTGCCTTATAATCTAGAGTAACTGAAAGATATATTAATCAGGGTTCAGTTTTGTGTGGCATTAAATAAACATTGAATATGTATTGGCAAATTACTGGTAATAACAAGTCTAGTGAAGACCTATTTGGCTGGTTAACCTTTTCTGTAAACCACAAAAAGGGCAAATAACAAACACCAATTGAAAATACTGTGTCATAGCAGAGACAGGGGGTATTAGGCAGGAGCACTCCTAAAGGTTAAGTACGGTTTTTCATGGTACCCAGGCCTATTCCTACTTCTATATTCCCATAAGTTTATAACAAAAACATGACAATGCAAAATGTTTTCAAAACACTTTTTATGCACTTGGATGCATCAGGCATTCGATCATAAAAAAACAAGATTCTAATCTAGGTCTACTTGAAAGGTTAAATAGTGTCATTTTTTATTTCTAGCCCTTAGAAATAGTGTCAATTTTTTATTTTAAATTCCACTAAGTAGGGTCAGGGTTTCAAAATACGTATACAGTTAACACAACTTTAGATCAAATTTGCCTGGATGCTTCCTGCACAGAAAAATGCCCATGTGCCTGTAACATTACACCCACTGTTAAAATGTGCGTTACTTGTGACCTCTGAGTATACATGTAATATTATTATTGTACAATTATACAATCTGGCAAAACTTTAATTCATCACAAATCACTCTTGATTTACTGTATTTAAATTTCCTTTAAATAGATGTAGGAAAAATTCATGGTTACTGAGCCTGGCTAGTCAACAGTACCTGTGAAAGTGATTTTATATGTTTCGCCATCTACATTAATTCCATGCTTCTTGATCACATTCTTCTGAGCATTAAAGTGCACCTAACCCCTAGATTTTTTTCCGCCTAAAAAAACTTGTCATGCTTTGGTGACTACTACTTCGAAAAAAATTTTGGATTTGGTCAAATCCTTGATTTTTTATGCCCCGTTGAAGTCGAGTTCTGAATGGACCACGACCGCGTAAATGGGGGTCTCGGCAGAGTAGAGTTGTGACGTCACCTCAAGAAGATGCTCAAGCAATTCTTAGCCAGTCGTCGATCTACGAAAGCCTTTCTAGCACGAAAATTCATTCTATTTGGTCTTCATAGCCTCTGTAATTGAAGAAAAATACACTATGTCCTCCGAATCATTGGACTTGGAGACGAGCTTCGACTCAGACGACTCGGAAATCAATTTTATCACTTGATACGAACTTGAAGTTGAAGGGCATTTATCAGTGTCGCGTCTCACCACGATCACAAGAAACCTTGAACGATTCAAGCGATGATGATGCTGCTTATACTGACGAGCCACTGGCTGATGCAGAATGGATAGAACAATACCAAGAAGAAATGAAGGCTAATGAAGAGCTCGAACAAGCCTTAAGGACCGGTTACAGGGCAATGTAGAACTGAAGAAATGGTAATATTCGTGGGTTTTTCCCTCATGTATGTACTTTGCCGCGTTAGCTTTAGTTTATACATTACATGTGTTGGCACGCTTGCTTCTGGCACTATTGTTTATGTATTTTAGATAACTTTTCTGCTAACATAACTTTGCTGAACTTTAGGTGCAAGTGTGGAAATTAAAACGTCGCTCTGTTACAAAACATCAGCGAGTGTTATTACTGTTGTGAACTGGAAGGCTGTGAAGAATCGATTAAGAGTGATCTTGTCGTACAAGATCTTGCCCCTGTCAGGAAAGCGGTAATTGCGAAGCTGTCTCGCACTAAATACGGAATTGATGGGGCTTCTTGGTCCTTCAACAACGCGTAGTTCCGAACAAAATCATCAGGCTTGAAATGCTTCGAGCATATCACGGAATTCTTCGATGGCTCCCATTGAGCATGTTTCAGTCTTAAAAATCTATCTCTTCCTTTGTTTCTTTGCCTCTGGACGCTCATCGCCGTAAAACGGTATCATATGGAGCCCTATTCCATTCTCCAAGCTTCTGACATTACTGCAACCCCCAACAACACATCTATGCGGCATATTTGCGACCAAAATCGATCTAACCATCCAAATGCAACAATTGAATGGTGTGAAATAGGGCGAAATACAGATTGTTGGGTTCTCGAAGTGACGTCACAGTGGTCGCCAGACCCTTGATCTTTGAAAAGCAGTCGTGAGCCAAAATGGCGGCGATTTTAGTGCGATTTTCCGTACTTCAACGGGGCATAAAAATTCAAGAATTTGACCAAATCCAAAACTTTTTTTTGAAGAAAGTCACCAAAGCATAATGATTTCTTTAGGCAGAAAAAAAATTAGGGGTTAGGTGCACTTTGTTCTCAGTAACTGTTTGAGATTTCATCTGTAGAAAGGTTAATAGAAAACAAATTAAAACACAACCAAATGTATTTTTCAGTCCATAAAGCTGCACATCAGAGTAGCACACCCACTGTTAATACATCAGTGACGGCAAGGCACTTGCCTTTCTTCCTTGAAGTTTCCTATGGCAATGGGGTAGACTGATAAGGCACTCTCAGAGCTCTTGTTGGCAAAATCAATAGGTGCAAGTCCTACTACAACTTGATCTTCAAGCATAATTAACAAAGAATTGAAACCACCATAAATGAAATACGAATTCAATGAAATACATTAGAGCATGTATTTTAAAAGGTAATGTAAATATGTATTTCTTTTTGTATGTACAGTAGGCTTGACTTTTCAATAACCTTTTACTGCCTTTTATCAATTTAATGTGAATTTGATAAGGGTCTACTGTAGCACTTTAAACATTTCAAACCTATGTGTCATCAGTAGGTAAAGCCAAACAAAAACTGCCTTAGTTTTTTATTAATTAATACATCACAAAGCTAAAACAGAAGCACACCCAAAACAAGTTTCAAGTCAGAACAAAGAACTACTGAGGATATCACTGAGTTAAAAAAAGAAATAACAAGAGCAGAAACTGTGAAAATCGATTTTAATAGGCCTAAACTGCCCAACTGAAAAGAGCTATTTTGCATGACTTTCAAAGTTTCAAACCTCCAAGAGGACATCCATCAAGCTTGATGTTAAATTCCATCTCCTTTGAATCGGCAGAATGAAGTCACTGCTCTTGTATGGCCCATACTACAAAAGCATGTAGGTCAACGTCATAGGCTTCAAACTCTGCTTCTTTGATCCTACCTATTTTCAAAGCTCTTCTTACAACTGTAAAAACAAGTTTCTTCACTGCTTTTATTTTGTTTTTAGTTAAAAGCACAGGTACATCATTAGATCTCTGAAGAGCAAGAAAAAAAAGGAAAAGTTAATTTATGGTAGGTTTTTCAACAGCTAGTACACCTTAAATGGGTCAGTGGCCAGAAAGCTTTAATACTCCCTCCACTCTCCAATAAACAACTACCTCCCTTCCATGGGCATAAAAATTGTAAAAGAGAATTTTTACTTACACCACTCTTTCCAAGCCGAGTTAAGTTAAGAAGTGTCTGCCAGGCATCATCTGGAAGCCTTGTTTTCAACTTGAAGAAGAGAAGAACCCAGCCAGGAACTCTCAGGCTGGCAAAAATTTGTTCATATGTTTGTTAGGAAAACATTTCTGCCAAACCTTTCTTTGCACCTTTGGCCTCCATAACTAAGTCCGCAACATTTGATATGACGTCCCAGACTTCCTCTTTATCAGCATTCCAGCCAAAAACGAAATTTTTCTTTTCCTTGTCGTCAACCCAAGATTTGGATCGTTCTTTGTATCCTCCACAGAACTTGTGCAGGAGTTTAAGGTCAACGGTGAGGACAAGCATGATGTGGGAGAAACAGGCTCCGAGGAAGATGGCGTGACACTTGAACCAATCTCTGTTTTGAGATGGAAAATTCTTCCTTTCAATTCGTCCATTTCCTTTTTGAGAGCTTTGTTGAATGTTTTTCTCTCAGCTAGTTCGCGTTGAGCTCTGTTACAAGCTTAAAAAGGCTTACATTTTTGTCATTGGCTTTCCCGCCACAATTGCTAATTTGCTGTGGTTCCTTGTCCAGCGTCAAATTGTTTACCAGTCTTCGGACTGGCTCGAAAGCAGGTGATTTAGTCAGTCCATATGGGGAAATAAACTTTTGGTGCAGAAGTCCAGCACACAGGCCAAATGAAGAAATAACTGAAACGACAGAGGGCTGCCTGGCATTGTTTGTTGAGTAAGATTTGGCGGGCTGAACTTCCCGCCATTCAATCCTTTGTATTTTGCCTGGAAATATCTTCGTAAGTAGCTTTGTCTTCGCAAAATCAGCCGGCCTCATACCACAGATTTCTTTTGTGAGTAGATACCACTGTTTATGTGGGTCAAGAAAACCGCTTGAAACCCTTATGAGGGGCGAAGCTCAGAACAGAGGCACATCTGCCTCAGATGATTGCTTCGTCATGAAGGTCGACTGAATATTTCATCAAGGCAATACATTGTGTTTTCTAAACTTAAAAGTCCTGCCAAAGTAGAATATTACCTCATTTGTTAGAATTTAACTTTCTTACAAAGACCTCCATAACTGGTATCTTTCATCCTTTTAATATTAGACTACTGTACATTTCACAGCAGCAGTGAAACTTACACATAAACACACACAAAACCACGACACTACTGGGAATTAGGGGGCACTCTCCCGCGTTGAATTCACGCAAGCAGTGAAACTTCTTTGCCTGTATCAGTCCAAATTCATGGAAGCGAGAAAGGAACAATTGTTCTTTCCAAAAAGTAGGTTTATTCAGGTCATGGGCCCCTGCTTTATTAATTCCAATGTAATTTATTTAATCCACCCCACCCCACAATGTTGTTGTTATGTGGTTTGCATACAATATAAAGCTTTATTCTGATAACATAAAATCATAAAAAATAATCCCAGCATAGCTCATTCAAGAACGTTTGACAATGCGTTCACGTTCTGCGTGGAATCAACTTTTCTCAAGCTCTACGACCTTGAAACCAAAGGTGTCTGACTCTATATGCCATCTTGCTCGAAGTGCTCTGTCGATGGGCAACTCATCAAGACTGACATCTAGAGATGGGTCAGCTCTCTTTGCCAGAGGTACAAGTATAGCAGACCAAACCTTGCAGTTGTTGCTTACAAATTTTGTCAGATTAAATCCACCCTTAGCACAAAGTTCCATCAATTGCTCCATCAGCATAATTGCGTTTTCCGGTGTTGGTACAGACGTTAGGAGGTCATCAACATAGAAGTTGTGCCTAAGAGTGTCCGTCGTCAGAGGGTCAAAACTTCCTTCATTGTCATCTGCAGTTCTCAGAAAGATAGAGTTAGCTGGGCAAGGTGAGTCTGCAGCTCCAAATATGTGTACTGTCATTGCGTACTCCTGGGGGGCTTCATCGATGCTTCCACTCCACCACAGGAATCTTAGTGAATCTTGAATCCGTCTTCTGGACGGACTTTCACTTGATGGAACATACTCTCAATGTCCCCGACCAGAGCTACATTCTCTTCGCGAAATCTCAACAAGACCCCAACTAGACTGTTTGTGTAATCAGGGCCCTGCAGCAGGTTCTTATTCAAGGATGTTTCTCCATGTTCTGCGGCACCAAAGACTATCCTGACGTTGTTTGGCTTGCTGCTGCTGGTGACTGCAAAATGGGGAAGATACTAGGTTCTGGGACTGGATTTGGAAGCTTCTTCGTCTGAACGTTTACGAGCATATCCCTTTGCAATGCAATTCTCCATGGTAGTGTGATATTTCTCTTGCAGACTAGGAGCTTTATGTAACTTACGTCTTAAACTTTGCAATCTCATTTCTGCTTCCCTGCGGCTGTTCTGCAGCTTCTCCACAACAGCCCCATTCTATAGTGATCATCAGCAGTTGGACAAAATAAGGTCTCAATGCCTACAAACTGTTTCACACTCACAAGTCTTTGTTCCAAACCCTTCCACTTTCCAAAACTTCTCAACTTGGTAATGCAAGTTCTTGTCACATGTGACTAAGTTCACTGAAATGTTCCTATGGTTCTGTGAACTGTGAATCGTTTCAGTTATGACCCAACCCAATGGGCCTTGTAGAGCTTGCAACTGGCAATCAGGCTTGTTTGAATTTCGAACTTCAAAAACTTCACATGCTTCACTAACATCCTTTTCAATGAGTACCATCACCTTTCTCAGCTGCACTTCAGGTGTTTTAATGTCCGCTAGATGCGGATGTGGTCTCCTGTAGATATCTTCTAGAAGGCACTTTTCTGTGATGTTGAACTCTCTGATACAAGCCCTTCTTCGACAGTGATGACTTCTCCACTAGCGGACTGTAACTTGAATTCTACAACTTCATACTCTTCATCTTTTTGTTTCAAAAGAGTGCTAACAGATACCATCTCCTTCTGACCTTTCAGTTCAAGTTCTTTGGCGACTTCGGAACTGATCATGGTTCCACGTGAGCCATTGTCCAACAATCCATAAGTGGTGATGGATTTCCCATCTGGCGATAAGATTTTCACACTGCATACTGCACTGTACTTCTAGGTTTAGTAGTTTTGGGTTGCTTGTCATTTCTCTGATCATTTACCACAGGTTTTGGATCCCCTTTGACTGGTTTGGTTGCCTCTGTTGGTTTCTGCAGTGTCTCTCCTTGGGGGGGTTGTGAACAAGCCTGTGGTGTTGTTTCTCACTTCCACATGGACAAAACCTATGACGTTTCACAATATCCCAGCAGGTTTGTAGATCTTTGCCTTTTAATTCGGGGCATGAAGCCAGTTCGTGTGATCCTAAGCAGCACAAACTGAAACAGTTCTGCATGCCACATGGGAGCTTACTCTGTCCCTCACTTGTTCCTGGTCTTCTTCCGGTGTCTTTCGCGTCAAAATCAGTGACAAAGGATGAGGTCCGCCTTAGATTTGGAGGGTAATTAGTTCCATGCGTTGGTTTCTTTCTGTTTCCTGATCTTGTCTCCCCGGTAGGTATCACAACAACACCTGCAAATCCTGGGTCATTCTTAATTGCAGCCTGTCGTTTGACGAACTTGGCAAGATCTTTCAGAGCTGGAATTAGTCCCTTTTCTCTACTACAATATGATACGTTGGCCCACTTGTTGATTAAGTAGTTGGGCAATCTTCCAGGGATTAGCTTCATATTTGCAGTGGTACTTGCTTCACGTTCATAGTCCCCTTCTAATTGTTTAGTGACACACTGAAGTTGTTCTGCAAAGTTGCGTATTCCATTGAAATCTCTATTTCCAAGTTTGGGCCTACTGTCAGCTTTTCAATGCAGGCAGCTGCAACTGTAGCTGGTTGACCATAGCGATCTTCTAAATTTGCAAAAATATGTTCATATGAGCACCCTGCTGATCATGCCACCACATCGTATGCTTCCCCTGATACAAACTTCAGTAGAAATTTGATTTTCTGTGCATCGGATCATGAGCCATCTTCTAAGTTGTCACAAATTCTTCTCCAAAAGACCGGAAAGTCTGCTGCATTTCTATTGAATTTTACTGGCTGCATCGCTTGAAGTGTGGTCACTCTCAATAAAACTGCCTGGGTTGAATTTGTGCCTGAGCATGGAGCAAACTCAGTGGCTTTGGGGTTTAAGGACCTTTTGGTAGTTTCCTTGTGACAGTTTGCAATCCAGTTGGCTGTCTGTTCTTGCTTTGGTAATTAAGGTTCAAGAGGGAATGTGTGGTGCACCTCATTCTTAACAACAGAATTCTCTTCATTAGATGCAGTGTCACCATCTTCCAGAGACAGCAAATCATGCTCTTTTTCTGCTAGCTGAGCTTTAAATCTTATTTCTGTAGACATTTTCGCCTTTTGCATTTCAATATCAATTTTCAATATCATTTCAGAGGTGAACTTGAGCGTAAATAACCTTAAACGGTCTTTATACGTCGAGAGTAATCGTCATAGATCTTACTGTAAGGCTGTTCAATACGCTCAAATTCCTCAACAGGCAAGTTTTTAAGGATATCACTCTGATATATGTCACTATATCGAGTCCATGCATGCTCAAGGTTCTTCACAACTTCAAGAACTTCCTCACAATCATGTGTTTCGGAATACTGGTTTTAACTTGATTTATGACTATACTTACTCGAGCCAAATAGCCTCCAAGCGAGCGCCTTGCTTGATAGATTTACTCAGCTTCCACACTTTCTTGATCCTTTGTGTTCACATTTCTTGTTCCTAAACCAGGATTCAAGGTTCTCTCTTTCCCAGGATCCAATTCCACATTGTCTATCTGGTCGCCACGCAAATTCGTCTCCACATTGCCTCCATCATCTTTTTCCCGGCTCATAATCGAATGAAATGTAATCACAAAAGAGATTTTTTTCCCAAATTAACTCCAACAATCGATGTCAAGACAAATAGTCAGATCCACTTCCACTTCTGAACTCATTCGACAACGATTTGCTCAAATAGAAAATATACAAGCAATAAGCTAAGTAGCTATAGAACGTTTAAAAGCTGAACTTTCTTTGCTTTTGACTAGAGAACTCACATTATGTAGGAGCTTGGAAATTCTCAGTGCTATTCACAGCAACATCATCAAACATGCCGACTGCTTTTCCCCACGTGTTCCTCTGTGACCGTTAAACCTTATGGGAGGCACAGGCCTCCCAACAGGCCTCCCTCCACTCCACTCCAATCTCAAAAAAGAATGTCAAAAAATCGATAAAACGTAATAACATAGCTGTTAGGAAAGTGCTGGATACTGCTGACAGCTTCCTTAAATAGAATTGAAGGCCTGTCCTGATGGATCAGAAACAGGTTTCATTGCTGCTTTGAGTCCCTCATGATTCAAAATCCCAACGGACATGGAGCTGCAATAAGCAGGTGGAGGCAAAGATACATCCTTCATCATCATCACTAAACAATACATCAATCCTGTATGGTCCTTGACGAGGCAAGCAGGAGCCAGTGATAAATCGCAGGAAGTGCTGCAGATCTAAACACACAGTTATACTAATCAAATAATGAATGAATCCAGAAATATAACCAGTGATGTATTCACTGGAGCAGACTCTATTCAGGATGTAACAAACAAAATCAATATTAGTAACAAGCTGAGTACTAGTAATATCATTTCGTAAAGATTTTCATAATCCAGAAGTAACAATGTTTAATTTCAACTATATACAGTACATGTTGTATACAACTTTTTAGAATGTTAATCTCTTCTCTGTTCTCAAATCAGAATTGCAGAATGAAACATACCCTGTTTGGAGCACTCATTTATGTATTGGAGTAGATGGTGTCTTGTGGCACAATGGCTCATTAATTGAAAAGCCAAGAGAACTGATGACTTTCTGGCAGTCACATCACATAGATTTGGATTGCTTAAGAAGAGATTTTCAAACAGCCTTGGTCTTTTAGTGATCTCATCCAGAGCATTCAGTATCTGAAGTCCTTTTCTCAGTTGGTCCAAGACTACCTTCTTGCTGAGTACAGTGTGTAGCATTATGCATTTCACCAACAGCTGCTTGTTCTTCACCTAAAAAAAAAACAAATATATCACAGCTCATTACCATTTATAATGTGTTGGCATGGTCCTTTTCATTCACATACCTCTGATGCTCTACAATCATTTTGCCCACTATGGTTAGTATGCCAGAGTATACAATGGTGGCTTAATACTTGGGCATGAGCCGTCCCTCCGGCCCTTTGAAAAGGACAAGCTTGAGTCCACCATTCGCCTTTGCAATGGTTGTGTTTTCACTAGATTACTTTTCTAGCTGGACAGTCTTTCCAGGTGTTTGTTTACAGACCGACATTTAGTAGTCAAACTTGACATTTATTTTCAATGTGAAATTTAAGTCGTTTACTCAGAAGATTCAAATTACAAAAGCGTGCAACTTTGAAAAAAAGGGGTGGAGACAAAGCATTTTTAATGACTTCCCTTGTACCGATTCTCACCATATTTCTATGAAGGAGACGATGTTTCTTTCAGATGATGCAACGGATTGTGGTAATCCGGGCAATGCAGCAGCAAAACAACCGCAATTGCCATAAGCACAAGACAATGTGGGTTTATCCAAGTCATAGGTTTGGTTTGAACAGCTCCTTTTAAAGGGCAAGTTCCGGGATTTTTTGCCTTCTTTTTCTTAACTTTCATAGAAGCAGTCTTGGGTACGGACTAATAAAAAACCAAAATATTTTTCGGGAACCGTTCCCTTCGCCAATATATTCAAGGAAAAACAATCGATTTTTATTGCGTGACCTAAAACGTTTGGATTGATGTCACGCCATAAGATGACATCACAGGTGTGCAACTTACAGTCGTTTCTTTCACGGCTTATTTGATCGTTGTTTGTATTGTTTGAAGATGGCTTCATCTTCTGAGAACGGTAATGACGGTAATGGCAAAAGAAAGAGGGAACCAGGCAAACGTTGCGTTGTCATGTTCTGTAATAACACAAATAATAACGGCGTAAGTTTGCATCAGTTTCCTAAGGATGAAAAAGTACACCAGAAGTGGATTGAGTTTGTTGTAAGAAAACGAGACCCGAAATCGTGGACGCCGGGCTGTGGTCACGTTTGCAGCGACCATTTTGAAGAAAAAGATTTCGAAAATTATTATGCGAAAATGAGCGGCTTGTGCTCAAAGTTGCTGTTACGGAAAGAGGCTGTGCCATCTATTCAGCCAACTCCACGCACTTCGACTTATTCTGAACAACAACAAGAGGCAGATTTCAGGAACAAGAGATGTTGTTCTAACTCACCAACGACAGCTACATCTCGAAGCTTGCGCGGGAAGAGTACCGCTCTTACAAAACTCCGGGCACACAGGATAAGCATAAGCAGTGCAACATTTTCTTTGTAGTAATTTTCGTTTTCTTTTTTAGAACTTTTAGCGCAGTAATGTTGGACTTGACTGTTTTTACCGCGAATACCTTTATTTTTATTTGTCACTCACAGTCACTGCAAGCAGCACTGGATGTCGATGAAGACGCTTCGAAGGAGCCTTCGAAGGAGCTTGAGGAGAACGAGTGCGCGACAGTACACTTGGATATTGTCAAAAAAGTGCCCGATGTTTGTACGAAGGGTACTCAGAGGAGTCTGCAAAAACCTTCAAGGAGAAGTAAAGGTGAGTTCATTGTTAGTATTAACCTTAATGCACTAAGCTTCTGTGGTGGGGGCAAAACATAAAATAAACATTTTTGTGAATCATGTTGGGTTGGAAACGATGATAAGTGAAAGTATGCTAACGAAAATGTAATACGTACCTTTAGCCGTACAGGTTTCAGAGGTTTTCAAAGCCGGCATTGGATTTAAAGATGCGAGCGTTCAATGCAATTTGCTAAAGCAGAAGCGTGTTAGCGGTGATGACATAAACTTACATTTCGATGGAAATGTTGAGCCACACGTGATGACGATGCAAGCGAGGATAGCTATTCTTGTAGCTCATCAGACAGCGAAGAGACCGAGGAATACGAACCAGACGCAAAAGAGAAGAGTTCTACGTAAGAAAATTCTCGGTATTTCCAGAGTGTTGTTAAATAACAGAGTATAGGACCTGCTCAACTAGATCTCCTAAAATGTAGTTTCTCTTGGTTTTTCACAGTATTTTAACCATTCAGAGTCTGGATATTTCAAATCAGTTACATCTGATCTGAAATTTTGTACATGTATGTTATGAACTTCGAGTCCAAGATGGAATCATTGTTAACTCAAAAGATAAACATAACCGTTTAAAGAAAAATCAAAATTAATCCAAGGCAATTCAAAAATAATTTTTCGCCTCAACACGTACATGGGTCACTTGTGGACTCAAGATAGAATATTCATCCTTTCATTTCCAGGGAAGAAGACAGTTCCACACTTGAGAAAGAACAAAAGTTCATTGTTTTTCAAAGTTGTCTTCTGGAGCTGTTCAAGGTTTGTCCAGTGTGCTCTGGTCAGTCACAAGCCTGCATCAAAGAAGTACAGGCTACTCTTGTTAAGATACATCAGTGGTGCTTGGAACCTGATTGCCAATTTCAAAGAACATGGTGCAATGAACCATTTGTAAGGAACATGCCAGTTTGCAATCTGTTAATGTCAGCCAGCATTCTGATGTCAGGTACAGTAATTTATTATTGCCTCCATGGAACTTTGTCAACAAATAAACTGAAACTTGAAACTTGAAACTTAGTATAGCCTTACTCTGCCTTTTTTGCTTCTTCTTCATCACCATCATTATGCTTGTCCTATTATTTTCCGCTATATATTGTTCATCATTGTAATTCCATCTGTAAACTGACGATGGCACAAGAGTTGCCGAAACATGTCTTTCAAATTTAAAAGTCTTGTTCTCTTCATCAAGCTTGTCCTATTATTGATAACAAAGTCATTATCAAACTCATCCACATGACACTTGTAAACCCATTTTACAATAACTTGTGTTGAACTAGAGGGATGCCACACTTAGAGTCGAGAATTGTTGCCATCCCCAATAAATGTACTGAAACCAAAACCAGGTTTTTTAATACATTTGTCTATAACAAACAGGTTGTTCTACAGCAAAGGTTTTGAGGCTGTTTAAGTTTCTTAATGTAGCTTGCATTTCGAAGACAACATTCTATCGCCATGCTGGGTGCTACATTCAGCCATTAGTTATTAGGGAATGGAGGGATCAACAGAAGAATCTGCTTGACAAGATGGCCAAAAACAAGGATGGTGTAATACTCACTGGAGATGGAAGATGTGATTCACCCGGATACTCAGCAAAGTTTGGATCCTATACAGTTATTGAACAACAGATAAACCGAGTATTGGATTTTCAACTGGTACAGGTAAGTGCAGAAATGTCAGCTATCTAACTAGCTAGACCAGTGCAAGAAAATAATTATCCTGTTTGAATCTTTTATATGTTATTCTGCTCCAGCTCAAGTCTAGTAAAATAAATTGAGTGACTAGTCCAAAACACAATATTTTAAAATGCAGTTTTATAAGCATCTTTTTTTTTTACCACAGAACCAGTTAACAGATAGTATTGCTGTACATACAGCAATTTTCCTTTATGAACTCCTTCTCCCAATTTGATACATTATTGAAAATATTTAGTATATGTAGAACTGGCAATGACAATGAATAAATGAATATTAATATGTGATTTGTCAGCAGTCAATAATCAACAATTATTATTGCCTTGATATTTATAATTAAGTTCTCCTAAATCATACAAAATGTAGAAGACCAGCAAGAAAAAAGTTGTATGCTAACTATATGGGGTCTGGCTTTTCCAATATTTATTTCAAGAGTAATGAAGTAAAGAACAGCTCTTGGATGGAACTAGAGGGCCTCAAGAGGACTGTTGCAACCCTAAAAGATGCAGGACTCTCCATCAGGACACTTATTACTGACCGCCATAAGCAGATTGGCTCCTATGTAAAGAAAGAATTGCATGACACCAAGCATTATCACGACATCTGGCATGTAGCCAAAGGTAGAAAGCATGATAGCATGTAGCCTGCATGCATAAGTGAAACACCTTGCGATATAACAAAGAGGTGCATTTTGCAAACCCTGTGTTTCATAGATAATTTAAAAAGCAACTGCACTCCCTTTACTTGTATTATTTTTAATTTTGTGTCATTTTCAGTACTACAATAAATACTTTTGCTGTTGGGGTGAATACAATTATGGTTTGTTTTTCATTTTAAAAAACTGATTAATGGATAAGAAAAACATTTTCTCAGCCATGTATCAGTTTTATGAGATACAAAATTCCCTAATTCCCTTCTTTACATTCTTTTGTGCAATACTTGTGTTGAATTGGATGGAAGTTTGTTTTCTGTTATTTTATCTACCGTTCAGGCCTTGGCAAGAAAATTGATGCTCTGGGAAAGAAACATGACTGTCAGGATGTTTCAGAATGGAGAAAGTCAATTGTAAACCACATGTATTGGTGTGCCGCCACAACGCCGGATGGTGATGGTGAAGTGATGAAAGCCAAATGGCAAATTGTGGCTTTACATACACAGAATATCCATGAAAATCCCAACTGTGCCCTGTACCCAGAGTGTGGCCATGGCATTCTAGAGGGTGACAGTAGTGACAGATTGTGGCTAGAGAGAGGTTTGTAGCTTCGTATATGATAAAAACATTGATAGACCATTCAAATTCTCAGTTGTCCTCCTTTAGACCTTTATCATCACACAAGTTTTGAGAAAGTTTTTTTTTATTTCAATTTAATGCCTACTACAAGGAATAAAAATAAGCTATATGGATGATCTGTAAAGGCGTCAGAACCCCATATAAAACAGTCCACCAAAAGGGGAAAAACAAATAAAAATAATACCAAAAATAAAATGAAATAAGTGATGTTTACTGTTACTGGATGTTTCTTCATTACATGTTGCATTCATGATTGCCTTTCAAAACACGGTCAATGGCAAATGATAATTATGTTTAATAAAAAATAAAAAATAAAAAATAATAATAAAAAGTATTTATATAGCGCTAATACTTTGCAGTGCTAAGCGCTTTACAATGCAAAAAAAGAAAAGATCTGGTTAAAAAGTAAAAGTCTAAAAATCATTACAAATATATGTACATAATCACATAATGTTTAAACTTTTTATTGACCCAAACAATTAATATTAAGATTTAAAAAAGAAAAAACTAAGTAGCTTTTTTTTGGTAATGAAGGTTCACCTGCAGCAGTCCAACTGGAAGAGCTCTTGCTTTCAGAACAGGTTTTGAAGGATGTAAGCAAGCTATCTCCCAAGTATCAAACATCATCACTGGAAGCAAAGCACAGCTTAGATATCCAGTTTGTGCCAAAGAGCAGAGCTTTCTCTTACTGGGGAATGTTTACAAGGTGTGCTGGCCATGCTGGCTAACATTAATTTTGAGAAAATATCTGGAATGTTTATTTTTATCTCATACTTAAGACTAAATCTCCATGTAAACCAGTTTTACTTTCATTTGTACAGCCTTTTTTTTTTACCAACACAGGCTTTGTTTATCTGCAATGCATTACAATGAGAATGCTGATAGACTACAAGCTGTAACAGTAAATGGACAGCCCTGCTATTCTATTCGATTTCCAAAGGCCAAAAAGGGAGCTCATTCTGTCAGAGCTGAAAAGACAAGAGCTACTTACAGTAAGTCTTAGTAGCTGTATAAGCTAGATTGCACATGCACCCACAGGTAGCCTTTGGTTGATCCAGATAAGCTTTTCTACTCTTGTGAATTCTTTTTCTTTTCCAGATTACTGCCTCAATAGCATTGCCAAGCTATTTACCTGTTGCAAAGAAGGTCCCAGACAACTACGTCACTTCATGGAGAATTTGAAAGCAAACACTCCACCACCACTGTCAGCTGAAATCCAAGAATGACCTGAAAAGAATGATGCTGTAGAGCATTTTATGACAAGATACGCTAAAAAATGATCTTGTTCATTAACAAGTGAACACTATTTGTACTTTCCCAGTTGCCAAGATAGTTCATTGCATTTTCATAGTGTCAAAATGTTACCCAATTTGCATGATTCAAATTCATATGTTTGTGCAATGTTACATGTACATGTAATTACTCTTGGAAATTCACTGGGCTCATTTGAATTTTTATTGCCCTCATGAAAGAGCAGAAATTATGAGCAAATTATGAAGTTTATGAACTTTGTTGCTGTTGTTAAAAAAAGTCAGCGAGGGACTTAAACTGCAAAACATTACAGTAGACAAAAGAAGAAGCTCTGTTATTAGCACAAACGTATTGGCAATATAAAAACTTGAGGTAAACAAACAAGGTTCATTTAAAAATCTGATAAATAAAGATTTGTATCTCTAGTATGTATCTCTAGGGCTTTCTTTCTTCTTGTTCGGCACTGGAGTGGGAGGCAGGGGGATAATGTCTACCTGCAGTTGACATCAAAGAGGTACATGTATACTACCAGCAAGGGGCCTAAAAGTGTGACCACTTTTAATTCATTCACATTTTTTCATGCCGATTTAATCCAATCATAAGTCAAGTTTGAAGCTGTCCTTGGCTTCTGATTGGAAAATGAATGCACGAAAGAATGTGTATGAATAGTGGATGAAATCTGTAAATGACTACTGATATTTTGGGCTATTGAGAAAATGATGATTAACCTGTCTTTTTTTAGTGGGGGGGGGGGGGGGAGGTGGGAGAGGAAAAAAACATAGAAAAAATAGTCTTCTTACTTTATTCACAACTTCCTGACTCTCTCTATTGCTGACATAGTTCCACTCCTGGGCTTTTTGAAATGAGGTACTCACTTACAGAAGAATACTGAATGCTAGACAACAATTCCCTGTAATAAGCTTGAATGCAAGAACAAAAAATGACCCAACTGGTCTTACTGCTCAGTAAAGGAATATTGACAACAAGTTATTTGTAAATGAAAAAGAATTATGCCAGCTATCAAGGCCAAGCTATTCATCTGAATATAAGAATCCAGTGAACACAAAGTCTTCCTCTGGACCAGGAGCTGGAAAGTGCTGTCGAATGCACATGACAGCACAGGATGGTAGAACCACCCTGATCTCCCTCCCAAGAAAACCCCAACACCATCGTACAAACTGTCTGTATGCTATATGTCTGTTCCTTTTGTATATTGGACCCTCGTGGCCATCTGCACCATACTGCTGCTTGTACTGGTACCATGCTGTTTGTAGCACATAAACATTAGTACAGACAGCCAAAAATCCAGGGTGATTGGTTATGCAACTTGGAGGGCTCTCGAGGGCTTCAACTTCAACTGCCTCTAATAACTTTGCTCGTACTTCATCTACCTCCTGGCAACACCTGCACTCAACTTCCCTACCCATGATTTGGCAGTTTTCACACGAACACCTAGTGATCAACAACTGGCTAAATAAACTAACTGATTACAGTGCTTCAGTTTCTAATCAGTTTTAATATTTTCAGACTTTTAGGCTCAATTTATCTGTTAAAAATATCTCTGGAGTCAACACAATTTCCACACAAATAGCAAAGCCCGTGGGTATTGCCGGCACTGATTTCAGCGAGTATAAATTGTACTGTATTCAGTGCTACTAAAAGGTAAACATTACAGCTAAACTAAATGAGCTGAGTCTAAACTACAAATGAATAAAGGGGGTAGTTTCTAAAGAAACTGTGGTGCTGCGTCGGTGGGGAGTTGTATACAAGAATTTTGGTAATATCAACGGAGTTGATAATGTAAATTGACCACCGTAATTGAGCTTTAGAATCTCTGTACGGTGGTCAATTTACATTATCAACTCCGTTGATAATGTAAATTATCTTGAGTCTAAACTATCTGCCAATTTTGGTCAATCAAAATTTGAGGCAATTTCTTTCAAAGATTCATCAACGCCTGGACTCTACTACTGTACGCTTCTTCGATGGTCTTGGCACCATAAAATTACTACTAAGCTAGCACTAATCTGCATGAAACTGCGAGATACAGTTCATATCAAATTATTTCGGCTGGTGCACGATAAACCAAGTAAATAGCAAGCCTCGAGTTACGTCACAAAGAACACAACAATGATCCTTACCCCTTACACAATAACACAATAGAATTCACACAATAGAACGAGACAATAGTGCATATATTGATTTGGTATATCGAGCATCACCCATTATTTCATATATACTTTACACCATACAGTTTATATGTCGCATAGGTAGGAAACTGTTTTTGTAATATAACGATTTGGCTTCACTTATCTTAAACTTCACGACACTGAAATGCATAGATACAGAGTTCTTTTAATTCAAGATCATACACTCGTATTGAACAACCGTGCTGTGAGTGGAGTTAAGTTACAAACACCGAAGAAAACTCACCAATCTGTATTTCTTCGACGATCATCACGATCTACTCTTTCTTCATCTTCTCGCTCAAAATGCAATCTTTCTCGAGGACGGCCTCGCGGCTCAAATCGCCACGGCACGATCTCTATGGCCGCATTGTCTAGTAGTTCGATATCTTCAACATCTGAAAGTTCAGAACCAGAATCTACAGAATCGGAACTCTCCGAACCGTGCGCCATCTTGGAAAAGCCTGTACACACCTGTGACGTCACGGCACATGTGACATGAGACCGAGCTTTTTCCCAAGAGACGGAATCTTTCAATAGATTTATGCCCTGGAAAAACGTCCACGAGTTGTATAAACGAAAAAATATTGACGGCATAATATTTTACTCATTTATCGGTATCACTGAGAAAAACTCGCCTTTTCACCCAGAACTTGCCCTTTAAACCGATATCAAGATCATCCATTTCAAGAGCACTTCAGGGTAAGCAGGGATACATTTGAACTCGTTTGTGGCAATCACCGTGGAGAAGCGGGTGGCTGTTGCTCTGTGGAGGTTAGCTACTGGAAACTCATATAGAACTGTGGGATTAACGTTTGGGATTGGCCAATGTACTGCCATGACTGTCAAGGACGAATTCTGTTCTGCCTTGATGAGAAGAGTTAATGATTTTATCAAATTTCCTAAGACTGAGGCCGAAACAAGGCAAGCAATACAGGAATTTCAAGACATCAGTCACTTCCCTCGGGTTGTGGAGCACTTGATGGGTCTCATCTACCAATTAAAGCCCCGAAAGAAGACCCAAACGAGTATGTAAATCGAAAAAGCTTTCATAGCATTGTTTTGCAAGGTGTTGCTGATGCTAATGGAAAGTTCTTGGATGTGAGTACCAGCTATGCAGGGAGTATTCACGATGCAAAGAATGATCTATGTATGTTTAAGCAAATTAGCTTGCCTTCGCTTTTGCTTACGTTATGAACTGTAACATTTTCAATTTTGAAATTACGATGTCTGTGGAGCATTTGAAACATGGATTCTAACTTCAATCCGGAAAATATTGAAATAATTAATTAATAGTTCACTCCATTCAAGTTCATTACTAATGATGAATGCAATAAAAAATATCCCTGTACATGATGTAAAAAATCTTAGATTTATGTCTGTAACTCCAGAGTTCTCATTCCTAAGTGTCTGCTTTGAAAATTCTTGCAATATCCGTCACGACTTCAAACCTTAGTTTCTGACTTTTCATTTCCCGTTCTGCCCCTCTCTCAGTGAGGTGCTCAAAAAACACATGGTCCTTGGTTTGACTTTTCTTAAGACACTCCACCAAATCGCCTGTCTAAGCAGATAATGAGGCCTTGGACTTCTTTCCGGCGGGCTTTTTCCAAGCACTCCCAAGCACTGCCCGTCAAACCAATACACCCCATGGTTTGATAGTAACATGCATGAGACGTTTTTAGACTATATAAACCAGTTCTACCATTATGTTTTAAGTAATTTCTAATAATCCCCATGGATCATTTTCAGAAGGGTCATAAATCCTTCTGTCTGGGCTACAACCAAGGTGCGGCAAGGAAGAATTGATGACAAAACCAACCGGATAAACCTCCCTTCCAAATTGATCTGCATACTGATTGGCTGCCTCATCTTCCTGCTGAATGCCATATCTCATAGCAGCTGTTTGCACCACTTTCCCTCGCAACAGATGGGCTGAAAGGCTCTCCAGATCTTTCCTTCAGGAACAGATTGCTTTAAAATTTGATGCTGTCAAGCGGTACTTTCTTAATCGATGCCACTCCTGACACATTGATTGGTCTCATGTCATTTGTTCATATTCAAGGGCTTGATCCAAAGACACTTTAAGGGAATTAAAATGTAGCAACTCTTTCTCAGCAAGGACAGTTGGCTGGTACCCCAAATCTGGCAAGTCAAAATTTGGTACTGGATGTGCAAGGCTTTCAGAGCTTCTTTTACTTGTTTGCTGCTGCTGATAGGAGAGGACAGACCCCCGTGGAACCAACCCATACTTTGTCTCAACCAGAGGAATGTCTTCATCTTTGTCTGGCCAAATCCTCAAAAACCCTGGTTTGGGGTCAAGCTCTTAAAATAAAGGGCTGAGGGTACTTGGTGGATTGAGGGAAGTAACCTGTTCCTCAAAAGGCTTGTACACAGTACAAGAAACCCCAGTCACTTTACGCTTTTTCTTGACCTGGGTAGGTTGTTGAAAAGGGTTCTCAGCCTTCTGGATAACAACATCCATAACTGACCTTGGACTAACTCCGTCAGTTCTGGAAGGAATATACCAAGTCTAGGGATAAAACATTACAACAAGTATTAATTTAAATAGAGCATGACAAGAAGTTCTCACATATTTTTGAGATAAAACTCAAAAAAGTTGGCCTTCTTCACATGTGTTTAAATAAACCCTTTTGCAATTTTTGGAAACAACAGTATGTAAGCCTGACGTAAGCCCATAAAAAGCCAAAAAAGGTACCGGTAGTTAGTACTCTTTTAACAATTTTATTGAGAAATTTACCTGCAGTTTGGAGGTTTTAGAGACAACAGGCGGCACACTTTTCAACCCAAACATTTGGTAATGAGCCAGTGTATACATCAACCCAATAACGTGGTGGCAAAGGCCTTGACCGGCTGCACAGCTGCACGCAAACGACTCCAATACGACTTCGTTTTGACGCTAAAACACCACATTAAGTCTATGGGGCTCTTCATTCTTCTTCATGCTTCTGAAGCATTTCGCTCTGACCATGATTCCCTCCTGTTCCTTGGCAAGCTTAGCTGTAAAAAATTAAAAGAAATTAAATTTCTTTTGACCAGACTCTAAACTTCGATTGCTATGGAAGGCACGAACAATGATTATCGAGCAATGATGCTCAATGCAGATTACAGCTAGAAGCTTACCTGCAACATCGTGAATATATGATTCGTGGAAAAATTTATATCCTCTTTTCAATGTCACTCTCACTGGAAGGTTTTCACTAGCCATTTTTTCGATGAAAGCGTTTGTGAATGACGATATGTCCACCAGATTGCGGTGCCAAAACTCTGAAGAAATCAAAGAAGTTCTCAAAGACTCGGCCATGATGTTTTTTTACATGCGTGGCCTCACTTTCATGTGGGCAGCGTTTGATTACACAGGAATTTCCGGTAATTGTTAATCCTTATCTACTGGTTCAGCTTACATCTATGTCAAAATCACCATGTGCTATTTGTCACGCAACATGATAACAACACGTTTCCGACAATAGAAAGACCTTGGCCTGTTTTAAAGATTGTTCTAAACATGAATAAACAATTGAACCTTTTCTCTTTTCTAGCAGTACCACTCCCTCCACCATTAAAAACAAGACGATGGTCACTAATGGCTGACATGGCAAAACTGCCACTTCAATTAATGCATGTGACCATTGGGCCAGTGTTTGTTTCAAAATGTGTTATTTCTTCTCCCTGAAAAAATCATTATAATGTACAATAATTAGGGACATATCCTTTAAAGCCTGAGCCTGGACAAGTATATTTCCAGTCTAAGTGCCACATATTGTTACCATTAGTTTGATTTGGTATAGGCATGCATATTCTTTTTAGCACTTTCAGGCAATAGGAGGGATTTTTTTTGGTCTTTGGGATGGGTGTATGCATGAGGTTACATGCCTTTTTCAATCTTACCAAAAATCTGTGAAATTCAATGGCAGTGCTTGTGTGTATGATTTTTGTTGGTACTTGTATAATGCAGGATCTTTTTTTGTCGGAATCATTCAACCACCACCTCTCAAATTTTAAATAATAAATAATAACTGTAGAAATTCTTGACCTCTCATTGGCTTATTTTCATTGTCACATAAAATTATAACTTATGCGATGCAGCAACAAATGAGAGAGGACAATTTGTTGTCGTAAAAAAACAGATTGACATCAGTTTTTCATGTGTCTATCCTGTTATTGATCATGAATTTCCTCATAACATTGTAAACGTAGCATGTGGATCCACTCAGCCATCGCCTCGTGGATCCACAGCTACTTTGACAATATTATGATGCAATTCATGATCAGTAACAGAATCCCCAACTAGGACTATGTCCTTTTGAAGAGGGTGCAGAAAACCTTTTGTCTGGCCAGAGACACTCTTACGATAATCAACAGAAAAGCCACTCACTGGCATCGGTATCTTTAAAAAACTCTTTTCCATGACCAACAGAATTCCAGAGAAGCTGGTAGTTGCTAGGGTCTCAGGGATGGAAATGTACTGATGATGGCTTCATGTACTTGAGCCCGGTTACCATCGTGAGGGAATTCTATGCGCTTCTCCCCCAGGTTGGTTTAGCGCTAACACAACCCGCTGACCGGGTGTAGATTGATGTGTTTGGTTGCTGTACGCCAAGAAAACAAACGATCTGCTCCACATGAGGCCTCACAGGGGGAGATGGTATGGGGCGCTAGAGTTGGATCGACCTCTAGCTCTGCCTCTGGTGCTGGTAACATGGCGTAACCAAATCCTGCCATTTTTGTTTTCTTCGATTTATGCGAAGTAGTGAGAAATATAGATGTTTGTTAGCGCTGTTGTTGAAGTCCTACCGAATTAAAGATTAGAACATTGAACACGATGAAACAACTTTTAATATCTTCTCTTCGACTTCGGTTTCTAAACCTCGTTGTCGCAGAACACATGACCAAGTGACCGAAGAAGTCTCTGTTTTCCTTACAAAAAAATAACATAATAGTAATATGTTGATAGTTAAACAACAGTTCAATAAAGTCTTGTACTCTGATCAGGTAGTGTGCACAATCTGATTGCATTGCATTATGGTAGCGATATTTGGCATATGGTGGTGAAAGCAGCAGAAATCGGAAGATTTTAGAATAATTATTTCTTGAACATTTGGCCCTACTTAGTTGATTTTATCGTATATAAAGGTAAGCTGACTTACATTGAATGTTCACAAGTATTTTTGTTTTCGTTTTTCTCTCATTCATTTGGTTTTGAAAGACAAATGCAACCACTGTTGTTCTGTATGTAATTTGAGATCAGTTTTCAAGACGTTAGATTTAGTTGTCCTTCATTGTTTAAAGCTCTGCAGACGTTTTAATGGCTCCTTTCATCCTTTAACATCTGGGACTATTCGCTCTCCAATGCTCTCGAACGGTTCTCTTGTCTTATGCATATATTGCTACTGGTGTTTTGACCAATCATGGCGGCTAAAAGACCCATTGTTGTTCAAGGCAACGTGCCTGGCAAGCCCGAAAACAAAAGGCAGTTGACGGAGGGGTCGTCTGTACCCTGATGATCTTGTAGTGTTCAGTCTGTTTAGCCATTGGCGGCACATACTGGTAAATGCTTGGTGACACAAAATTGTACAGAAGCTAGACACTGGCAAATGGCAAGGGGTAACCCAATAATGAGACATAGCGAAGGGTATGGAAGGTGCAGCGAACGTCCATGGGGAATAAGCAGAAACACTGGCAGTTCTTGCTGGAGTAATCAATGTAATGTTGGGATGGTAGCTTGGATTTCCAAGATGGTCATAGCAAAGAATATTTGGGGGATGGCGGTTTCGCACAGGATAACTTTGAGGTCCCGCTGGCTCCTGTTGTAGCGAGGGTTCCTCTTCTGTTGCAGAGAGAGACAGAGAAGTCTTCCATGACTGGTGTGTCCTCATCATTTTCTGACACCCTCCTCATCATCAGGCAACAATTTTTCTGGGTGGCCATCCAACTGCTCTTGTTCACGATTGTCAGTTTCTGTTAATGGTGTGGAGAACTGCAACATTTCCAACTCGGTGGGTGAAAGGCCAGGGAACTCCCCCTCATCTCCACTGTCACTACCATGGTGATGAACCTTTCTTCCTTGTTGGTGAGCAGGGACTGATCTTCTCCTTCTCTTTTGGGTACACTCAGGGTAGCAGGTTCTTGCAAATCACTTTGCAAGAAGTCACAAGGCAACAGAAGATTTCTGTGAAGTGTTCCTGATTTGCCTTTTTGCCCTTCTGGTGTTACTTCATATACAGGTAGGTCTCCCAGGACCACCACACTCTGAGAGGTTACGTACTAACACATGGTCCCCTAGCTGTAAAACCATACTCAAAGGGATAGGAGGTAGTCACACTATGTAATGGAGCTCTTGTAGACAGATTTGGCTGTCTCTGTTTAAGACAAGGGCAAACTTTGGTCACGAAATTAGTGATGTCATCTTCCATGCTGGGCCAGTAGAAGCATTTACACGCCAATGGAACTACCCGAGGGGCTCCTAAATGTCCCATTTCCTGATGAAGTTCTTTGAAGACAATAGTGTGGAACTTGTGAGGCAGCACCAACTGAGAGTAGAGTCGACCCCTTCTAAACAACAGGCCATCTTTATAACAGTAGAGTTTGTGTCATTAGAGACCTTAAGATTGAGGTTTTTTGACATTTCCCGTGAACCGGGAATTTCAAGAAATCACGTAACCAGTGTGTTGGCATCAGGTTTCCAGTTTGAGGTTCACGTTTGTACCGCAAGAACACGTTCTAGAGGTAAGTGATTTACTGCAAGGATTTTTGCACCCTAAAACATCACAATCCTAGTTTGAGAGGAAATGCTACTTTTAAAAACTATTTCGCTTATTAACTATCAAATTCTTTTTCATACTAACGTAATTTCGAAGACAATTTCTAAGCTATAAAACAGAAGTGAATGAACTAATGAAAACAAACATGACAGCTAGTTGTTGTTGGAATCGTTTCGCTAGTCCATTACTTTATGGTTACAATTTCTGATGATATGTAAATTCACAAATGTATTTTTTGTTTCCTAGATCGCTCCGTTCAGATGGCCAAGCATACAAAATGACCTTGCCCTGGCTAAAGAAGTTGCATCCAGAAAGCCACAGACACATCAGGACTGGGATGAAATAGCAACTGTTCTCAGTGGAGTCTTTAGTTCCGACAGCAACAGAGTTGACTTAAAGGGCCGCGGGTGCCGAGAAAGATTGGCAAGACTCATTGGAAAGAACAAGCAAGATGACAAAAACACGATCAAAAAGTAAGGGTTAGCACATGCATACCTGTAAGTTGTATAGTGAGCGCAATAGGAAATCTGCAGAAGTGTCATTCATTACTATTTTAAACAAAACGTTCTAACTAGGAACCCCTTTGTCTCAGTCAAATAAGTTGCTTAGTTATCTCATGGTGTCAAGGACAGCCTCTCATTGAATAAGTTCCTTTCTAAAATACAACATTGGTGCCAAGACTGTGCTCACAATGCCAAATGCCTTAGGACTTGTTCATTCCCAACCCAAATAGACTGTTGTAATGGAAATAATGGTTATGTTTATTCTCTGAATTACCAAAAGATCTGGAATCGAGGAGGAATACAGTGAACTAAGCCAACTGCTACAGGATATCAACACATTAAGAAGAGACATGGAAGAGTGTAAAGCAAAATCTGTAAAGGAGAAGGAACAGAAAAAAAAGAAAGAGAGGGAAGATAAAAAGATAGGCGAAGAAATGAGAAAAAAAGCCATGGAAGGGCTGGTATCCAGTGAGTATGCTACATTCTTTTGTATGGCTCTTAATAATATTATTTTTCACTGGTTGCATTCAAAGTGGCTTAGTTTTCTACTTTCTGGTACCTGAGAAGCATGATTAAACTAAAGCCACACCTGACAAGGTAGCAGCAATAACACAGATTTTGCCTCCAGAGAACAACGCAGCACTCTTGCGCTTCATTGGCATGGTCAACTATCTTTCACCCTTCTGTGCAAACCTGAGCTTGGTGATACAACCTTAATGAATGCTCGCCCAAGAAGCTGTACCGCTCATCTGGTCCGACGTTCAGGATAGTGCATTCAGTAAAGCGAAGTCTCACACCTCACACTGGCCGCACTATACAAAGTTATCGTACATGGATGACCCTAAGACAAATCAGCCATCTCTGAATCCCTGCGTCCCTACTGGAACTATAGAGACGAACTGTCAGTGAAGAATGGCATAATATACAAGGGTACGCAAGTCATGGTACCCCAGTCTATGCATAAAGAAATGCTTGGGAAAATTCACGACAACCATTTTGGTGCAGAATCGAACATACGAATGGCCCCAGAAGTGCTTTTTTGGCCAGGGATGAGAAATTCCATACAAGACAGGTGTGATCCTTGTGGCACCTGTGCCCATTACAGTACGACCGCACCAAAAGAACCAATGAGATCTCTACCAATACCAACAAGGCCATGGGAGATAGTCAGCCAAGATATCTGTGAGCTCCACAACCAAAGCTACCTGGTAGCTGTGTGCCACTTCTCGGACTGGATTGAGGTGGACAAGCTGGGAGATACCAGCCCACTTTGCACGATATGGTGTTCCAGCAATCTACCACACTCATAACGGTCCGCAGTTCATCAGCGACCAGTACAGGAAGTTCGCTGTGGAATATGGTTTCAAGCACACCACTTCCTCCCCTTACCACCCTAAAGGTAATGGAAGAGCAGAAGCTGCCGTTAAAGTTGCAGAGTCCATGTTAAAGAAAGCCGATGACTTCCACACTGCTCTACTTCTCTACAGAAACACCCCACCTGAGCAGCACACATACCCGCCTGCTCAGCGTATGTTCCTATGACGCACTAGCACCACACTGCCTTCCACTGATCATCTCTTGACACCTGCCATGATTAACTTTAGCATCGTAAAAGAAGACATCCTTAAGAAAAGGCATGAACGCAAAGCATACTATGACAAGTCAGCCTGTGTGGAGCACAAACCAGTCAAAGTTGGCAGCTACACATATGCCAAGCCACTGGCAGCTACACATATGCCAAGCCACCTCCCCGCCATCGCGGCAAACCATGGATCTATGGGCAAGTCATAAAGGAAGACAACGGACAGTCCTATACTACTAAAGGGGGGAGATGTTGGTCAGCAGTCTTCCGTATGATTAAACAGATCAGCATTGAAACTCTCCCTAGAAAATCCCGCACTTTCAATTTTTTTATCTTGATTTTATCCCTCACAGAATACAGAATTGCGAAAAATGATCACTTATCAGAGATGATATTTCCACTAGCCACAACTTGATCAGGATTGTTGATAAAGATATTGTCAATTAGGGTGGCAGAGGTAGAGCGGACACGTGTTGGTTTATCAATTTTGGGAATGAGAAAACAACTTTGAAGGGAAGTAAAAAAGTCGTCACTATACAAAGATGATGCACGTTTTAAACGGTCAAGATTAAAATCACCGATGATCACAATATGTTTCCCAGAGGACGCAAGTTTTTCAATGGTGCGCCTTCGCTGACTGTAACAGCTCTTGTAGTCTCGGTGTAAGATGGCTGTAAATTGCAATCCGATTAGTTTCAGCAGAAGACAGGAGATCCAGGTCATTGGTGGTTAGTGTGACTGGCGATACCTCTTGACGCAAGCACTTATCATCCTTCTAGTAGATTTGCAAATAATCGGATTTGGTCGTCTTCGGTTACTATTACCGGTCGAAATATCTTGCTGTGGAACTCTGTGAGCAATGTCGATCTCTGATAAGGAGATATTGACTCCAAGGCCGGTAAATAGGTTCACACACAATTCCACGGTGTCTTGTGCAGATTCTCTTTCTGATATTAGTGGAATGCCAACAATCTTCAAGTTATATTGATAACTGTAATAGAGCATCTTGTCGATAACTTTGTCAGTTCTGTCAACTTTAAATGTCAATAACTCCAACCTACGAGAAAAATTATCCAGCGCTTTTGACAAACTGGATTCTGACTTTACAAGTGGATCGTAACTGTTGCTGAGAAACTGTTCATCCTGTGTGCTCAGTAAAGCCGTGGCTGCTGCTTCTTTGTGATCCTCCTGTTCCGCCATCTTGGATTTGAGAAGCTGAAATTCCTTCTTCAGGTCATTCAGTTGACTCTTTAAATCATCGTTTTCTTTCCTTAGAGCTTTAACTTTGTCTCCCATTAGTCAACAGAGAAAAAACAAATGTCTAACGTAGCCTAACAGTAAATACAAAAAAGAGAACGCGGAGCACTAGCTGAAGCGTGTCGCTTTTGCCACTGCATCCTGGTGCTGGTGCTAGTCAACGGAGAAAAAAAGAAAATGTCTAACGCAGCCTAACAGTAAGTACACGAAAGAGACCACAGAGCGCTAGCTGAAGCGTGTCACTGCATCCTGGCCCTGGTGCTGGGTAAGACTGCATGCATATAGTACTAGGTAGGCCTTACTCTCTATTTTGGGAGTAGACTTGTGACGAATTGGTCCAGCGAAGTCGACTCCTACAACCTGAAATGGAGTAGAACCTTGCATCCTGGTGCTGGGTAAGTTGCCCAGTGGTGGTGCTGGGTATGGCTTTGCTTGGAATCTCTTGCAGCCATTGCAGGTTACCCTCACCTTTTTTACTAGGCGTCGTAGTCTAGGCACCCAGTACTTTTCTCGTACCTTTGCCATTGTGAGGGCCACACCTCCATAGAGAGTAGCGAGGTGAGCTTGGAAGACTAGTTTCTGTCTGAAGGGGTTGTTATCTGGTAGGTAGATCGAGTATTCCCCTATGATTCACCCTTTGCATTCCAGTACCTGTTGGCCATTTAATTGAATATTCAGTTGGAGGTGATCTGCTTGAAATGGTGAGCTGTGCTGAGCTGCCTTTTAGGCCTGTTTGATCCACCACAGTTCCTGCTGCTCGACTTTCAGCGTGCTGATTGGTCCTTGCTGTTTTCTTCCAAGCTTCTTTTGGCGGTTGTAGATAAAGCGATAAATCCATGCTCCAATTCTTAACATGGTTTTGACTGTGTATTTGCCAACCAAGTAGTCAAGGGCATCATTTTCGGTCATGGCTGTCGTTAGTATTTCTCGTGAGGTCTTTGCTTCTGCCAAGCTCTCAGGTGTAGGACTTAACAGTGTCTTGTGGCCATTTGGTTGGATCACTTAACCAGGTAGGGCCCTTTTTCCACAGTTGACTGTTTACCAAATTTTGCGCTCAACTTCCCAGGTCAGCTGGATTCTCTGAGGTCGGTATGTGATGCCATGAGACTTCACTGAACAGCTGAATCTTATGAACTCTGTTGGCCACGATCTGCCTATACACCCCATGGCCTTTAATCCAGTAGAGTGCAACTGTCGAATCTAGCCAGCAGTAGATTCCGACTGGATGTGTGCGAGATTCACTGCCATATGGCCAGCTATCAGTTCCAGCTGGGAAATGGTCAAGTTACATTTTGTGATGCGAGACTTTGCGCGGACATGGCCTTGTGTGATGGCTTGAGTTTGTTGAACGACCGTGTAGACGGCAGCGCTGACTCTGTGGATGCTTGCGTCACGGAAGGCATGTAAAGTGATTTCAGAGATTGGCTGGTCAAGTGCGCGTGGAACTGTCAGGTCATCAGTTAAGGTGTTGCTCCATCCCTTCCACATTTTTATCAGCAGTTCTGGTAGTTGAGCATCCTAGAGTACCTTGGCATCACAGATGTCACGATATAGTAGTTTCCCATTTAGCGTGTTTGGTGAGGCTAGGCCTAATGGATCGTATACCTTGGCGAGTCGAGACAGAATGCTCCTCTTGGTCATCCTGCTACCCTCTTCAACGTTCAATAGGGACCTTACGTAAGGACGACGAGAACGCCGACGTCAACCTCAAGGGACTGGGTCGAGACGTTGCCGTTGTCGTCGTCGTGGTCGGCCATTTTTTTCTTACGGTACGAAATGTCAAGAATTAGGGAAGCACTCTTATTAGCTCACCACTTCAAGTTTTTGAGTCATGAGGAGTTTGTTCTCTTGTACGATTTGAACAAGCCAAAGAATCCTGAAATACCATGTGCAGAGCGCCACTTCGATATCGATGATTTGTGCGATGATGAATGTCAAACAAACTTCAGGTTTTTCAGAAACGACATCTATAAGCTGACTGAGGTCTTGGACTTGCCAGATGAAATCGGTTGCTACAATGGCCTTGTGGTAGATAAAGTTGAGGCTCTTGCGATGTTCTTAAAGCGGTTTTCTTATCCATGCCGTTATGCTGATGTGGTTCCTTTGTTTTCGCGGCCAATACCTCAGATTTGTATGATTACAAACAATGTTCTGAACTTTATTTATGATAGATGGCGCCATTTGTTGTTTGATCTTGACCAGCCATGGCTTTCTCGTGCAAATTTAGAAAGGTTTGCTGCTGCTATACACGATAGAGGTGCGGCCCTGGAAAATCGCTGAGCTTTTGTGGACAGAGAACAGTCAGACCTATTTCACGCCCGGGAAAAAACCAGCGAGTGCTCTACAACGGACACAAGAAAATTCATGCGATAAAATTCCAGAGTGTAGCAACACCCAATGGATTGATAGCTAATTTATATGGGCCAGTTGAGGGCAAAAGGCACGACAGTTCAATGCTAAGGATGTCGGGTTTACTAAATCAGCTTCACCAGTACTCTTACAAACGGAATGGGGACATTTTATGTATATATGGGGATCCTGCCTATCCCTTACGACTTCAGCTACAAGGACCATTTAAAGGTGCCAGACTAACATTGAATGAAGAAGCTTGGAATACTTCTATGAGTAAAGTAAGAGTCGAAGTTGAGTGGATCTTTGCACATGTGATAAATTATTTTAAGTTTTTAGATTTCAAGAAAAATCTTAAGATCGGTTTAAGTGCTGTTGGCAAGATGTATCTATCTTGTGCTATAATACTTAATGCACATACCTGTTTGTATGGATCAACAACATCGACTTATTTTGGAGTTGATCCCCCAACACTTGACCAGTACTTCTTGTAAAGGAGCATAATCATAGCCAGCTCTGTTATGTTTGAGCTGGTAAACCCTATTTGTGGCTGTATTTGAGCAAATAGGCTTATTTTACTTTTATTGTTGGGAAAAATGGAAAATGTAACTATTTATGTATGTAAGTGTACTTAAAACATTGAGGCAACTTGAAAAATACCTGCAAGATCTGTTAACAGGGGCATATAGACCCAGTCCATTGACCAGCTCTTGAACTTTAACATGAACCAATTACCACACATAATTTTGGTTGTACCCCAGATAGCACGAAAACAAACAATCAAAACAAACCGTTGTCTTGTTCCTATACCATATTGTGTCTTCCACTTATTTGGTTTTACCCCACATGTTAAGCCTCTTTTTATATACTCAACAAAATATCTTGTTTCTGATTGACCAATGATGAATGCATACTGGTAAATGTGTTAAAAAGTGCAATCTGGAATGTCCATATTCTTCTCTCTCTCAATTTAAGTTTTTGAGTTGAAACTTAAGTTTGTTTGTAAAACACAAATCAATTTTGGGCTTGCAGTTTTCTCCTCACAGTTGTGAAAATTGAGGCTTAGATAAAACATGTGAGCATTTTGTAAATATAATTGGATGCATAAGTAATGCACATGTAAGAAGTGCAAAGCAGCATTATGAAGTGATTTTGTTGAGGGTATACTAAACAAAAATGTACTGCTTGTGCAATTGGTAATGTATGATCTCTTTCCTATTGCTCATGCAATGTTTATTTTTCTCCAAAACATCAGTTGTGCCCATAAATTACAAAATGCACTTGTGCTCATGCAATGCCCTATACCTATTGTCATCTTTTTACTGCATGTGCTTAAACCAAAAGCACCTTAGAAAAATGTCTACCATCTTTTGTAAGCTTCTAATTCTTGTGGTGCTTCTAGGCTAGAGGCAGTGCATCTGTTTAAAGTGCACCTAACCCCAAATACTATTTTCGCAAAAATGTAAACTTGAACTGTTCCAAAAGCAACTTAACTTTTCTTAGCAACATCTAAATTTTTCGAGCAGCAGTACAACCTGAAAATTGATATGCTTTGTCTCATGACCGAGCTGGTAGGGGCGGGGGAATGGGTCTATTCCTGGTTTCACGTCAAAAACTGTTTTGCATGCATGTTCACAGAGTTAATGCCATGTAAATAAGTCTGTGACGACAAATCAAGAATAGAGCCAGGCCCCTGCTAGCTCGGTAGTGAATCAATTGATAAAAAATTTCAGCTACTTTCTGCCAATTTTTACAACCCTTAAAAATACCAGATATTGATAATATTATCAAATTCGTTATGTGAATGTTGCAAAGTTTCATCTCGGCCGAAAAAATTTTGGGGCTAGGTGCACTTTAAATTGTAGTTCTTTAGTTAGTTCTTTAAGGGGGAGTTAACCATTTATGTGACACCTTGTCTGAACTGCTAAATTGCCCTGAAGTGTGGCTCAGCCCTTCTTGTTCTACTTGCACTGCATGAAATGATTTGTTTGAGAAAAAAGTATTGTGAAATTTGAGCAAGATTTTCTCACATGATGTCTTCATAATTTTCTCACTCACTTAATAAGTAATCCATTAAAATATCAAGCAATCAAGGATTTTGGCTAATTGTGATATAATTTGGAAAACTTTTTCTTAGTTGGTCAAAATACATGTCTATCCTGTAAACAGTTGGCATTCCATGATTAGTAATACTGTTAAAAATCATTTGATTGAACTCAGGAAAGCTTTGTCCTTATTTGGGAACATATCTCTTCATAAAAGGATTCAAACATTTGACATTGGCCTCAAAATGTAAAAAAACTTTACTAGCGGAACATACAGACATCATAGTCTTGAAAGGCAAAATGCAGCAAGAACAGTCAATCTTGCACAAACACACTGCTTGGTAAGTCTCACCCTACCCCAAACCCCCACCCCCACCCATGCCCATCAAAGAGACACAAGTTTAGTGGTCAGTTCCTGATATTTGATGGAAATGTTGATTTTAATAAGCTTTGTATAAATACTATGGGTGCCAATATAAAAAGAAATTTGTATAAATATTGTGGCCAATAAAAGATATAAAATTATTGTGGTCAATATAGGAAAAGTTCATAAACAGTGACCAATAAAAAAAATGTCACATCATAACTGTCAACATGTGGAACAAACTAACCAAGTAATAAAGTCAATAACAATTACTTCTTGAAAGCAAGTGTCTTCTCCAAGAGAGCCATCATAGCAGTAGATTGCTGTTGTTGTTGTTGCATCAGTACCTGTAACTGCTGTTGTTGCAGCATCATCTGCTGATGCATGGCTTCAGTTTGGTTTCGTTTGTCATCTAGCTCTTGCTTTCTCATTTTCAGCTCCTCCTTTTGTAACTCACTCTGTTTCTCCATTTCCTGTCGCCTCAATTCTAACTCCTTTGCTCGTCGTTTACTTTCAACTTCACTTATCTCTTTCAAGTAATTCATCGTGTCAGAGCCACTGGCTCGTTTCTTTTTCGGTGGCGTTTCACTCTCCTTCCTTTTTTGGGTTTCCTTAAAAGTCTCCAGGGATTGCCTTCTCATTTCTTCTGCTTTAGTCACATCTTCTTCTGCTGTTTTCTTCTTTTCGTCCGACAGTTTCTCATTCTCCCGGTCATGGTCTTTGAAAAGCTGAATTATCTCTTCCATTGCCCGATCAACTTCAGATTCTTCTGGGCAAATCCCACTTGCTCGCTCCTCGTGTGCGACTTTGGTCTTGCGGTTTTTTTTTCCATGTGTGAATACCTGTCTCTGACCTCTGGGTGACTTTAAAGCTTGGTTTTTCCATGGCATTCAAATTGTCGGCAATCTTTGACCACACTTCTCCTCTCTCTGTTGTCCCATACCTGTGGAGCCATGGCGCCTGGACGAGGATTTCGCGAACAAAAATAACGTTGTGATCGTATGTCCACTTCATTGACTGGCTGCTGAATTTGAGCAGATAAAAACTGCGTAAAAATAATATTTCAGGTTTGTTAACAATATCGGAGGGTCAAAAGAGAGTGAGAAATGCATTTACTGTGACATTTCCTAAAGAAGTAGGTGAAAATGCTCTGACGTTCTCCACAGGACGGCAAATGTAGGATTTTCACGTTCGGGCCGACGAGGCAGAACGTGACGAAACCGAGGCTGACTGTACTACGCGTACGTAGTGCGGGTTTTCTTCTGGTCAACGTCGGCGTTGGCGTTCTCGTCGTCTTTCCGTAAGGTCCCTAATACAATGCGAAAGATGTCTTGTTCTCGGTCCCAGGGTAGACCAAGCAGTTTACATCTGGATGGCTTAGTCCCTCCTAGCTGTTGCTTTGCATGTGGCAACTCTTCTGCATCAGAGTCGTTTTCTGCTTCAAGCTCTGAGGCATTAGAGTGCCATTTATGGACATTGAAGGTGGCGTCTTGGAAAACTTCAATAGTGGCAGCTTTCTTTCCTTTAGTTTCCTCCATAGTTGCTCCCCCTGCCATCAAATCGTCACCGTAAAGGCCATCGCGTATCTCTTTGACCAGTTCTGGATATTGATGTTCCCACTTCTCGAGATGCTGCTGTAGTACTCCTCCAAGGAGAAATGGTCAGCACGTAAGACCAAATAATGCTCTTGTGAACCGGTAGACTACAGTCTGGCAACTGCTAGGGTGTCTCCAATGAAACCGCAAGGCGTTCCTTTCTTCCTGCTTGATTCGGATCTGTAAGAATGCCTTCTGGAGGTCTCCAGTTAGGATCACTGGATAGAACCTTAAATGTGCCAAAATGTTCCAGAGCAGATTTTGTAGCGGGGGGCCTGGATGGAGGCAATCGTTTAGTGAGGGCTGACTGTTACTTTCTCTAGCTGATGCCTCGTATACTATTCAAAGTTTAGTGTTCTCGGCTTCCTTCCTGTTAACCCGTTTGTGCGCGATGTAGAACTCTTTGACACAAGCACTTTGTCACGTATCATCCTTCTAGTAAATTTGCAAATAATCGGATTTGGTCGTCTTCGGTTACTCGTGTGCGATCTCGATCACTCCTTGTTGTAGTTCCTCCTGGATGATGTCATTGTATTCTCCATACTGACAGTTGCATTGTAACTTACGGATAAGGTGCTCCAGTCATCTCTTGCTTCTAGTTTCGTTTGTAGGTAATGGTGGATGGTTCTCCTTCCAGGGCAGTTTAGTTTGGTACCAGCCTTCGCTCCAGTTGTTCTTTAAATTCTTCAAATACCATGAGTTGATCCTCCTCTGGGGTGTCTGCGAAGCCAAGTACGTCCAGAGCACACAACTGTTTGTAACCTGCAGAGGTTGATTGCATCAATAGAATTGGGTCGTTCCGCCACTGGTTTTCCCACTCTTTGGAGTGTTGATGTTTTTATGGTAGCGTATTCGCTGGCCCCAAGTACCACATGAATCGTAAATTGAGCTCTATAATCGTGGTCATTGATTTTGACACCTTTAAGATGGCGATATTTCTTTACCAGTGCAGACTAATTGTCAGTTGAGGTTTCTGAACTTTTGATACCTCAATGTTCATTTTGAAGTCACTGTCAATTGCATTGAGGGTAGCTGAATAAATCTCAATCTTCATTGTGGTTGAACCAAGCATCATGTTGGTTCTTTTTGTTTTCGCTTCTTTCAGCGTTTTGTTTAGGGCTTCAATTAATTTCGCCAACGCATAAGAACTTCCCCTGCCTGTGTCGAGTAACGTGTGTGTCTTAATGCCATCAATTTCGATAATAACCGGATAAATCACACCTTCGCCTGAATGTGGGTGGGCTGTCATTACTCCTTCAGGTTTTAATCCCTTTGTCTTAACACAGATGGACGTATGGTGTCTTCTCTTGCATTGTTGACAGGTAGCGGTGCTTTTGCATTCTGCAGATCTGTGATAAGGACCTGTGCAGTTGAAACAAAATTTCTTTGTCATTAGAATTCCTTTATGTTTTGCTATTGACGTCACTGCGGTACATTCTGATGGCTTGTAGTCGTTCGCGTGACAACACAACCACATACGTTTGCCGTCGGTTTAGCCTTTCTTTGGTGCTCTCGATTGGATTTCGACGTGTCCAGAGCTTTAGTGCTTCGGTTAGTTTTAAGAAACCCCAGGTTTCCCAATCCGGATCATTTCTGACGAGGTCCCCTCTTATTGCTGGTAGCTTTTCCAGGGTCATCGATGCCATTCCATTAACTGTGTGGAGTTGTTTTAGGCTTTTCAGCGATTGCACACAGTATGAAAGCTTGTCATGAAATGTCCTGGCGTTTGGTGTGGGGATGTAAGGCAGATCGAGTAATTCTTCCACGTAGGCATTTATTATCTCACCTTCCTTGCCAAATCCGTCCTTAAAAATGGATACGGCATGGTTATAACCTTCTACATGTGTGGCAGGCCTTCTACTGTCTTCTTAACTTTGTGGTCCAGTAGCTCTCTCAGGTAACTGAATTTGGTCACTGGTGGTACGCTGCTCTTGTCTATGGTTTCAGAGTATTGGCCCCAGAATCTTGGCCAGTCGGCAAAACTTCCATTGAATTTAGTAATGACTAATTTTGGCAACTGAGCTTGTGTGTTGGGTGTGTCGCTGGCTACATTCTTCTGCTATTCTAGTTCTTCTTGAAGCTTGAGTTTGGTTTCGTGTAGCTTGATCTTGAATTGCATTTGCTCTTCTTGCTCATGAGTTTCCTGCTTTAGTTTCTGATCGCGCAACCATTCCTCAAGGATTTCAAGATGTTCATCTGCTTGTTCGACTTAGCTTCCACACCAGCATTCCATTCATTGATTTCTTGAGTGGGTTTCTGTGCTGCAATCTGCTGGGCTTTGACCGCTCTCCGCGTGTGTTCCACATCTGTTAGCATGTTCATCAAAGTTTCTATGTGTCTTGCTATTGTACTTCTCTTTTCAGTTTTCAGGACATCTCCAGTTTTTTCTTGAGTGATTTTAAGTTGCGTTAGTTTCATTTGTAGTGTAGACTCGAGGGCTTCACTAGTCATCTTCTTTGTAGTTAAGTTGCCCTTGAAATTTCAAATGGAGGACTAAATTATA
>CAXHUQ010000234.1:207500-225000 GCA_964020085.1 Micromussa lordhowensis
GCATAAACTTGTGTCAGCATTTCCTTCAGACCAGAGCCATCCATGATTGACCCAACCGCGCCTAGAAAACTCATCTGCGTATGGAATCCTCCAAGCAGCAACACAATGCGCCGCACACGGCTGTTGGTCGGCTGGTCTTCAATGATTATGAGAGCGATCCAGTACAGCTGCTGGTCAAAGGTAATAATGGGTGCTACTCCTTGCTTATCTGCTATGTCACACAGATATTCCAATGTCGAGCGCACGCAAGTAGGGCTGCTTGGCGGCAGGTCTATCATCGGTAAGAAGAGCTGAGTACTTTTTCCAGGGTTGCGCAATTCATGGTGCAAGGCCTGCATATACCCGGACCATAGAGGGCGGGGCTGCGATACATGCATAGACATCTGCCATAGGGTATCCAGCTTGGGCGAATGGTGGAATACTTCAAGTGTTGGAGAACTTTTTTGGGATCCCGTTGGAAGATGATCTTATGATGACCTATTCTCTTGATTTCTTCAAGTGAGATCTTGTTTCGTGCAATATGCTTCCTATGGGCTATCGCCGGGGTAACTGCTCCCATCTGAACTTGAACTTGAACTTGAACTTTATTGATAATAACATGTCTACGTCATTACAAAATTGCTTCCCCCCGCTACTGGTAAAATGACTAATCGAGGCGGGGGCAAGGGTTATGCACTTACTACAATAGAGAAATAAAATACCACTATTAACTAATTAATTAACCTATTACAGAAAATACACTAATGATATAATAAATTACACTTGCATACGAAAAGCTAGAGGGTAATAACAAATGACTATATAATACAGCTAATTAGGGAAAATAAACTAACAATATGATAAATTACACTCACACACGAAGAAAAAAAGAAAAACTAGAAGGTAATAACTATATAATACAGGCTATGTTAATGTAGCAAAGTGTTTAATCAGTTTGGAGACTTCAATATAGTCATCTTCACAATTTAAAACATCAAGGAGTAGTTTTTTAATTTTATTTTGATATGCTGATGTGTTTAATGATTTAGTGATAGTGGGATCGAATTCCAGATTAAAATGCCAATTCTTGTAAAACCAACATCAAGCCTGAGCATGATGTTATTTATGTCGATACATTTAATCTATTCTATTTGAGGCGCATATTTGTTAATCCGAGGTGTGGTCTGTCAGGTGACTTCTTAGCCAATCACGTTCGGTTAGCCGAAATAAAAGTCTGCTCACCTTGGCAAGCATTCCTCTTCCCTTCACCATCACAGCGAGAACATCACTTTAAGCTTAACGAAAACATTTTTTCAGGGATCTTTTCAGGCAAGTTGTAGCAGGTAATTTATCCCTATTATTATGGCTCTTCCTAAGATTTTAATACTGGGGCATTCCTTTATAAGACGTTTGGACAACTTTGTTGCAGCCAACCCAAACCTTGATCACCGTTTCTCTTTGGGGAATGTTGCCAAGTTGAAAAGGCATGGTGTTGGCGGTCGAACCGTGGTCAAAACGATTAAATACGATCTCCCCGTCATTGCTTCATTTGCCCCAGACATAGTTATTTTGCAGCTGGGAACCAACGATCTTTCCCAGCTTGATCCCTTAGTCGTGGGTTCTTCTATTGAGGAGCTCATAACAACTCTTCATGACAGATACAACATCAAGATTGTTTGTCTGCCAAACCCTTCGAGGTTCCGACCCAGTATTTAATGCGCCTGTCCATGCGCTTAACAAATACCTTAAAACCTTACTGGAGGCTCTCCCTTATTCATTTTTCTGGGGCCAAAGGGGTTTCTGGAATTCTTCCCAGGGTTTTCTCGCGCGTGATGGTGTGCATCTCAATTTAAATTTTGCAGGAGTCCCAGAGGGGCCGTTTTGAGGTCTTTGCGCACTTGTTCGGCTACCGCCAGTTAATTCCAGTATGTCAATATAGATTACATTTTTCTTTTTGTTTGTAACTCCGGGCTACTCAAAGCCATTTCCTTTGGACCTGTGAATAGAATACATTTTACACCAAGCCGTGTTTTTCTTGCCTCGTGATTCAGCTATTTTTACGGCTGCATTCAGCCGAATATCTACTATGCTGTTTCCATTGGCTTCCTGTGGTTGGCTTATCATTTGGCCACCTTGGTGCACAGTACATTAGTGTGCATCCGTTTTATACCTTTATACGGTATGCACGGTCCATTATCATGCTTTGTCTTATACCGTTTGCACAGTCCATTAATGTCCCTTTATTTTTATACCGGCTTTGGTTGTTTTTTGTTGCTTACAGCTTGCCGCTTGAGTGTACAATCAATTTTGATCGCCTATCTTTATAGGTGTGTCCAATGCACTCGGCATTGCTGTCAACATTTTTTTTTTGATATTTGGGAAATGGGTTGTGTTGTCAGTTCTTTATCTCTTTGTATCGGTATGCAGACAGAGTTTTCCTGTTTTTTGCATACCGTAACTATTTGGCGGTCCCTCTAATCCGGTCCCTCTGAGAGCCTTTTTATCACTAGAAAATTTTCCTGACCTTTAATTGCATGAATATAGTTCGTATTGTACTCTCTCTTGCATTATTGGATAGATTATTTCTTCTCGCTGAATCATGCCACCGAAGAAGCGTACCGCTGGTCCTGGTAGACGTTTAAAGCGTCTTCACCCGCTGCCACCGGCCTCTGATTTGTAAGAGGCCGAGCCGGCTACACTGGTTCACATCCCCCTCCTGAAGCACAGCCTCTTCAAGGCACAGCGATGATGCAGTGCAATGTCCAAGCACTAACCAGTGCGATCGCTGCCGCTGTGCCTAAAGCGGTTAAAGAAGCCATGACATCACAGCAACAAGCTGACCATACCTCGACGGCTGATCGCCAAGTGGAGCAGATCATAGACGGGGAGACCGCGTCAATTACGCAAGGTATGCAAGGCACGAACCCACAAATTTCGTCAGTGAGTGGTCAGAGTGGTGGAGAACAACCACAGCAGATATTTACCAGTATTAATATAAATTTAGGTGCGCGAGTTAGCGCTAAACTTAAATCGAAAATTTGGGCCAATGAATATATAGATTTCGGGGCGTTATTGATGGTTGCTCCTCCGCGGGAAAAGTATACCTTGTCTATGCCTTCCACTGCGGGTAACTCGGGTAAACCCGAGCTCACCTTCGAGCCGAGTAACTCACCAAAAAAGGTGACCAATATACAGCAGTGGATTACGGCCTTTAACATTTTTGCTTCGGTTTATGCAGAGAGAGCATCTGGCGACGCCCCGAAGTTATTAAAATATTGTGAAGTGGTGCGTGACCTTTCTCAGAAATCGGCGGACTGGCTTTTTTATGACGAACAGTCTCGCTACTCGAGGCAATCGGCCCCTCAGAGCTACCCTTGAGATCAGATCCACTGGGAATTATGGCTTCTGGCGATGACTAATTCCCGCAGCAGACCCCAATTTTCTGCCACTACGGAAAGGGTCAACTCTCGGGCTCGTTTTCATCCCTCTAACAATTTTACAAAAGGGACATGCTGGGCATTTCATGCCGGAAGGCAGTGTAAAGGGTGCAACTACGAGCATGTCTGCTTTAAATGCAAGGCCAGACACCCTGCCAGTCAATGTCAGGTCTCCTCAACCCTCCAGCGCTCTAATGTTGGGAAATTCGGATCGCCAGTTGCTACTCCGGGTGTTGGGCAGCCAACCGGTAACGCCCGTAAAGGTGGATCGGCTTGAATCTTTACTGGCCGGTTATAGTCTGCCCCTTAAAATCTTCTTAGTTGACAGCTTTCATAGCGGTTTTCGAATTTCTTACATTGGCGAATATTCTCATTTTGAATCTCCTAATTTACAAAGTGCCCTACACAGTCCGGATGTTGCTTTCTCAAAATTAAAGAAAGAAATCAATGCTGGTAGGGTTGTGGGCCCTTTCGATGCTCCTCCTTTTCCCGTTTTTCGCACTTCGCCCATTGGCATAATTCCCAAGAAAACCTGATTCACCATTTATCTTACCTCAAAGGTTCTTCTGTAAATGATTTCATTCGTGACGAATCTTCGTCAGTGCGATACACTACTATTAACGATGCCATTTTGATTTTAAAAACATTACGTAAAGGTTGTTTTATGGCAAAAACCAATATTAAGTCCGCATTCCGTATTATCCCCGTCCACCCGCTGGAGTACCCTTTACTCGGCATCAAATGGGACAATGAATACTACTTTGATCGTTGTTTAGCGATGGGGCTCAAATCAAGCTGTGCTCTTTTCGAAAAATTTAGTTCGTCTTTAGAGTGGCTAGCCACACAACACTTGCATGTCTCTGTGGTTATACATATTTTATAAAGGGGCGAGTTTCTAAAGAAACTGTGGTGCTGCGTCGGTGGGAGTATTACAACATAATTTGGTTTTATCAACTGGGTTGATAATGTGAATTGTCCACCGTAAAGAGATTCGAAAGCTGACGTTTCGAGCGTTAGCCCTTCGTCGGAGCGAATCAAGGAATTGTGGGTTGTGTGTGGTTTATATACAGAAATATGGAGCTACGCTATTGGTTGGTGCCTGGCAACGTGAAAAACAACAGAATGAATTAGTTGAATGAAAAGCATTCGTTGATACCGTGAGGATTAAGAGTGCCGATTTGAAAAATAAATCTTTGTTCAAGAGTTTTGCGGCTTTCTGTGCTTCCTTGATGTAGAGAGAGGCCGCAGACTGCCATATGTTGTTTAGAATGATTCGGCAGATTAAAGTGTCTAGCAACCGGTTTAGAAGCGTCTTTATCGTTTTTCTCTACATCGCGAAGGTGTTCTCGGAAACGGTCGCCTAGTCGTCTACCTGTTTCGCCAATATATAACTTTTTGCAAAGAGTGCAAGTTATACAGTAGATGACATTGGCTGAGGTACAGGTAAAATGATCTGTGATCTTAATGGATCGCTTGGGTCCCGACAATTTCTCGACGTTGTAAATGAAAGGACATGTTTTACATCGTGCGCGTGCGCATTTAAAAGTTCCAGGTTGTTCACTCGTTTTGAATGCACTGCTAACTAAAAAGTTACCTATGTTTTTGTCGCGTTTGAATGAAATTAATGGCGGTTGCGAAAAGATTCTAGCAGTATCGGGATCATTTTGAAGTAATTTAAAGTTTTTGAGAATGATGGATTTTACTGCGTGATTGTGAGGGTGAAATGTGAGGGTGAATGGAATTCTATTATTATTCTCCTTCTGAGACGTTTGTAGTGCTGACTGCCGATCAATTTGTTGGGCGCGATGATGGCCTGCTTGAACAACAGAGGCAGGATATCCACATTTGTCGAAAAACTTGCACATTTCCTCTGATTTAAAGGAAAAATCAGAGTCCTCACTACAAAGGCGACGAAGTCTAAGAAACTGAGAATAAGGAATAGAATTCTTGACGTGTGATGGATGTGAAGATGAATACAACAAATAACTATGAGAATCTGTGGGTTTGTAGTGCACACTGGTGCATAAGCCGTTGCCTTCGACAAAAACTTTGATATCTAGAAATGCTAAAGAAGTATTGGAAATTTCCCAGGTATACTTAAGAGCCGGGTGAAACGAATTAACAGCAGTTATAAATTGATCGAGTTCCTCTCTGGTAGAGGAAGTGGCGCCGACACAATCGTCAATGTAGCGACGGTAGAGCTCAGGTTTAGGGCCGTTGTATTGATTAAAAAATTGGTGTTCAATGTAGCCTACGAAAAGGTTGGCGTAGCTGGGTCCCATTTTGGTGCCCATGGCCACACCATTGATTTGTTTATAATAACTGGTAGCAAATGAAAAACAATTTAGTGTTAAAACTAGTTCAGCCAGGCGGAGCAGTGTTTCCGAGCTTGGTTCCTTAACAGTGCGTAAATCAAAAAAATGTTTGATGGCTAGAAGACCTTTGCCATTAGGGATGACGGTGTAAAGGGATGTAATATCCATAGTAAAAATAAGTTTGTCTTCACCCACGAAATTGAAATCGCGAAAAATTTGAAGTGCGTGTTGACTGTCTTTAACGTAAGACGGTAAAGATCTGACGATAGGTGCCATAAGTTTGTCTAAATAGCTAGAAATGAGTTCAGTAGGTCAACTACACGCAGAGACGATAGGTCGGCCTGGGTTGTTAGGTTTGTGAATTTTAGGTAAAAAGTAAATACATGAAGTTCTAGGAGTGGTGATGATGAGATTTGTAGCAGTAGCCGGCAAATCTTGTTTTACTATAAGTTCGTTGATGGTGCTCTTGACAATTTGTTGGTTAGTGGAAGTGAGATCTTTATCAACTTTGGCAGAAAAAGAGGTGTCGGAAAGTTGCCGCAAAGCTTCTTTTTGGTAGAGGTCGGCCCGCCAAACAACCAAAGCGCCGCCTTTGTCGGCAGCTTTAACAATTATGTCTCTGCGCTTACTAAGATTTTTAAGTGCCGCCCTCTCTTCCAAAGAAAGGTTAGAAAATTTGGTGTTACGATTGAAATTTAGTTTGTTGATGTCATGACGGCATTTATTGATGAAAAAATCTAAAGAGGCAAACTGGCCCTCTGGGGGAGTCCACTTCGATTTTCAAGTCTGAAGCATCTCGAAAATATCTTTGTCCGAGGTGTTAGAATCATCCTCTTTGTCATGGAAAAAGGCTTTAAGTTGAACGCGGCAAAGAAATTTTTCAACATCTTGCTTAACTGAGAATTCGTCAAGGTTTTTGGATATAGGAACAAAATTCAAGCCCTTGCTGAGGACGGATTTCTCTGCATCGGAAAGCGAAAGATTTTCTGGAATAGTAACTACGGTGCTAAGGCTTTCAAGTGACGAGTCACAAGAAATAGGAGGACCTGTTAATTGTTCAAGTTTATGGGCCTTAATTTGGTGTAAATGGTTAAAAAGTTTAGAATTGACCTCCTGAATTTTGGTGCGAATAGATTGAACCAAGATAGCTGGACAGATTTTAGACAGTTCAGAGCAACATTGTAGAATTTGTTTGTTGAGGTTGTCACGTTTTTGGCACAAAGCTCTGATAGTAATCCTCATAATGTTACGCGAAAAAGAATTTTGAGCACACTGAATTTGGCGAAGATATTGATTAGAATGATAAGACGCATGAAAATTAGAGCGAAAACCCTTAGGAATAACTTTAGAATAAAGGCAACGGCCGATGAAGTTGATGTGACTACAAAATCTAGTTTTAGCGAAGATAAGAATGGCCAAACGAAAAGCTAAAGTTTTACTCGCACTGTTAAGGAACCAAGCTCGGAAACACTGCTCCGCCTGGCTGAACTAGTTTTAACACTAAATTGTTTTTCATTCGCTACCAGTTATTATAAACAAATCAATGGTGTGGCCATGGGCACCAAAATGGGACCCAGCTACGCCAACCTTTTCGTAGGCTACATTGAACACCAATTTTTTAATCAATACAACGGCCCTAAACCTGAGCTCTACCGTCGCTACATTGACGATTGTGTCGGCGCCACTTCCTCTACCAGAGAGGAACTCGATCAATTTATAACTGCTGTTAATTCGTTTCATCCGGCTCTTAAGCATACCTGGGAAATTTCCAATACTTCTTTAGCATTTCTAGATATCAAAGTTTTTGTCAAAGGCAACGGCTTATGCACCAGTGTGCACTACAAACCCACAGATTCTCATAGTTATTTGTTGTATTCATCTTCACATCCATCACACGTCAAGAATTCTATTCCTTATTCTCAGTTTCTTAGACTTCATCGCCTTTGTAGTGAGGACTCTGATTTTTCCTTTAAATCAGAGGAAATGTGCAAGTTTTTCGACAAATGTGGATATCCTGCCTCTGTTGTTCAAGCAGGCCATCATCGCGCCCAACAAATTGATCGGCAGTCAGCACTACAAACGTCTCAGAAGGAGAATAATAATAGAATTCCATTCACCCTCACATTTCACCCTCACAATCACGCAGTAAAATCCATCATTCTCAAAAACTTTAAATTACTTCAAAATGATCCCGATACTGCTAGAATCTTTTCGCAACCGCCATTAATTTCATTCAAACGCGACAAAAACATAGGTAACTTTTTAGTTAGCAGTGCATTCAAAACGAGTGAACAACCTGGAACTTTTAAATGCGCACGCGCGCGATTTAAAACATGTCCTTTCAGTTACAACGTTGAGAAATTGTCGGTACCCAAGCGATCCATTAAGATCACAGATCATTTTACCTGTACCTCAGCCAATGTCATCTACTGTATAACTTGCACTCTTTGCAAAAAGTTATATATTGGCGAAACAGGTAGACGACTAGGCGACCGTTTCCGAGAACACCTTCGCGATGTAGAGAAAAACGATAAAGACGCTTCTAAACCGGTTGCTAGACACTTTAATCTGCCGAATCATTCTAAACAACATATGGCAGTCTGCGGCCTCTCTCTACATCAAGGAAGCACAGAAAGCCGCAAAACTCTTGAACAAAGATTTATTTTTCAAATCGGCACTCTTAATCCTCACGGTATCAACGAACGCTTTTCATTCAACTAATTCATTCTGTTGTTTTTCACGTTGCCAGGCACCAACCAATAGCGTAGCTCCATATTTCTGTATATAAACCACACACAACCCACAATTCCTTGATTCGCTCCGACGAAGGGCTAACGCTCGAAACGTCAGCTTTCGAATCTCTTTACGGTGGACAATTCACATTATCAACCCAGTTGATAAAACCAAATTATCCTATACATATTTTAGATGACTTCCTGTTTATTGCGCCTACCAAAGATAAATGCAGCACAGATCTACATAATTTTCTAGCCATGTGCAAATTCCTCGGATTCCCCATCGCTAATGAAAAGACAATAGGACCAAATACCACTTTACAATTTGCTGGGATAGAACTCGATTCCGTGTGTCAGGAGGCCATGTTGCCGTTAGAGAAGCTTACCAAATCTCGCACTTTACTACATCAATATTATCGGAAATGCTCAGTTACTCTCCTCGAACTGCTGTCTTGAATTTTTGCTGTTCAGTTGTTGTCCCAGGCCGTGCCTTTTTACGACGCTTAATCGATCTTACTAGTGGTCTGACGCGCCCTAATCACCACATCCGTTTAAACCGAGAAGCCAAACAAGATATATGCATGTGGTACACTTTTCTAGATAATTTTAATGGCAGGGGATTTTTTCTGTCAGATCGCTGGGACAATTCCTTTACACTTGACCTATATACTGATGCCGCGGCGTCAAAAGGTTATGGTGCGATATTTGGGAAGCACTGGTTCGGCGGCGCTTTTCCTCCTGGATGGAAAGATTTTAACATAACTTTCCTAGAGTTGTTTCCAATTGTCCTCGCCATACACATTTGGGGGTCTCAAATGTCTAACCGCCGTGTGCTATTTTTTACCTATAATTCTGCTCTCGTTGATATTATCAACAAGCAAACATCGAAGCATAAGTCAGTCATGGTTCTTTTACATGACCTCGTTCTTAGTTGTCTAAGTTATAATAATATTATTCCGTGCTCAGCATGTTCCCGGTTTGCAGAGCAGCCAAGCCGATCACATTTCCCATTTTCAGGTAGAGAGCTTCAAGGAACTAGCGCCGGAGGCAGACGAATTCCCAACAACAGTACCAACGAACCTCCTGCTGGAGAATTGGTCACTCATTTGAGAGATTTACTAGACTCTGCTTTAGCACCCGGTAGCAAAAAATCGTACCAGAGGGCATGGGGGACTCTACAACAATTTTACGAGCGTTTCTTCACGTCGACGACTCCCCTGCAGCTTCCATTATCGTCTTCCCACTTAGCCCTTTTTATCTCGTATCTATCTGCTAGGAAACTCGCACGTTCTACAATTACTTCATATCTTTCCGCTGTTGGTTATGTTCACAAGATCAAAGGCTATAGTGACCCTACAAAGTCATTTTTGATTCATAAGTTGTTAACCGCTTTGAGCCTCTGGCGTTTGGCTGACCTTCGTTTACCTATTACAAGACCGGTCTTGCACGAGCTTGTGAAATCTCTCCAACATACCAATTCTTCGGCTTATCAACGTTGTCTTTACTCAGACATGTTCTTGTTAGCCTTTTACGGCTTCTTTCGTATTGGTGAGCTAGCGGCTAAGAGTGCGGATTGTACGAATTCTGTGTTGCGACTTCAGGATTTAAAGTTTTTGATGCAACATTGCCAACCACAAATGATCAAGATTATTATTACCACCTTTAAGCACAATACGGATGGTAAACCCTTTGAAATCTTGATAGAATGTAAGGATACTTTGCCATACTGTCCCGTGCAAGCTTTGGTAGATTATTGCAAACTAAGAGGGGCCCTTTCGGGCACCCTATTTTGCCAACCAAACCTTGCACCGATTACAGTTTATAAATTTAACACGGAACTCTCCCGTTGTTTACAATTTTGTGGCCTCAATACACGTAGATATAAAGGACACAGCTTCCGAATTGGTGCCACTTCACTTGCGGCTGAAAAGGGATTTTCTGACGCCCAAATTCGCACTTTTGGCCGCTGGAAATCTGATGCGGTTAAACTATACTTTCGCTCTGAACGCCTCCATGTAAATTAAAATTAACAATGCAATAAGGTCACGCACCAACTACCACCTTGAACGTGTTCCGTGTATGTTTCTGCTTAGCTCTCAGAAATGTAGGTCAGACAAGGGCTGCTATTTTATTTCTGGCGAGTTAAGTACAAGAGGATGTCTTTGTTATTCAAACACAGGCAGAGGTCAGCCAGGGCTTCTACTGTTTTCCTCGCTAACTATTTAATAATCGCACTTTTCGACTTTCTACTGTAGCAATGTAGGTCAGGCTTGTAATTTTCAAGAAGCCGTAAATGTGTCAGCTTGTCGGTGAAGTAAGTCAGGCACGGGCTGTTACTGATCCGTCAATATACTAATTATACGTCTTGGTTTTATTATCAGATAATATAGTCCATTATAGCAATTTTGGCATAGCCGGAAAGGGAGGTCAGGCATGGGCTGCTCCTGTTTCCATCGCCAGTTATTTTGTTAGTTCAATGCTTTAAATGTATAACAATTTTAAGTTGCAGACTGCAACTTTTCTCTTGTGCGTAGATAACTAACTTCGCCTGCGTTACTTAAGTTTATGCGACAGAATATGGGTCAGGCACGAGCTGCCACATGTTCTGTAGTCAATTTTACACAAGCCATAACGTTGTCGGTGCCGTAAGTCAGGCGCGGGCTGCTACAGATCCGACACTATCCTCATCTTTTAAATTGTCTTTTAATTCTTGAGCTCTGCTGCAGTATCTTGGTGGGGCTGCCACATTTCTGTGGCTTGTGGCCCCTTTTATTGCCCTACCTTTGCTGAAAATTATATTTTAATTATTATTATTGACAAGTGTCAAAGTTCAATTCTGCTTTTAAGATTTCCATTAAACCGCCACGGTAAAGTGGCCAAGAAATGCCAACTGATGTGTCGATCATTTATCCTACATCGGGACATTTCCAGCAAACTAGTGCGATCCCACACAGAGCTCACGAACTCCACTACGTACAATGTAGTGGCATAAAACCAACATCAAGCCTGAGCATGATGTTATTTATGTCGATACATTTAATCTATTCTATTTGAGGGGCATATTTGTTAATCCGAGGTGTGGTCTGTCAGGTGACTTCTTAGCCAATCATGTTTGGTTAGCCGAAATAAAAGTCTGCTCGCCTTGGCAAGCATTCCTCTTGCCTTCACCATCACAGCGAGAACATTACTTTAAGCTTAACAAAAACATTTTTCCCACCCTCCTCTCCCTTGCGACTACCTTTCGGATTATCAATGTTGTGATGCATTTTTGTTTGTTAGCGGTGGTGGCCCCTTTTATCGCCCCACCTTTGCTGAAAATTATATTTTAATTATCATTGACAAGTGTCAAAGTTCAATTCTGCTTTTAAGATTTCCATTAAACCGCCACGGTAAAGTGACCAAGAAATGCCAACTGATGTGTCGATCATTTATCCTACATCGGGACATTTCCAGCAAACTAGTGCGATCCCACGCAGAGCTCACGAACTCCACTACGTACAATGTAGTGCCACTAAAGATTTTTTCATTGTTTCTGTTCTTGACGTTTTTACAGTAAAGCATTCATTTGAGGACGATCTCGTGTTATAGTTATGCATTGTTCTTGTTTTGGTAAATTGATTAATAAGGTTTGTTGGAGCACGAGAGGTCTGAATCAATCATTATTCCGAGATATTTGACAAAGTCTTTTATTTCAAGGCTTGTATGGGTGTTCAAAGTAGGGTTGAAAATTTCAACTTGAGGGACAAAAGGCATAGTCTCTTGACGAGGACGAAAAATAACGTAGTTAGATTTTTTATGTTTAATATCAGCTTATTAGCTTTCAGCCATTCACTAACTTTGGCAAGCTCTGAATTAACTGTTGATTCAAGGGTATGCAAGTTATTATTTGCATAAATTATATTTGTATTGTCTGCAAACAAATAAAAAGTGAATTCCGTAGAACATTTATACATGTCGTTTATATACAAAAGGAATAAGAGGGGGCCAAGAACTGAGCCTTGGGGTACCCCACAAAGAGTTTTCTCTTCCTTAGATATATGGTTATCAATTTCAATTGACTGCTGACGATCTGTTAGGTACGATTTAAACCAAGTATTTATTAGCCCTCTTATAACATAATTTTCAAGTTTAGCTAAAAGAATGCTGTGGTTAACAGTGTCAAATGCCTTTTTAAGATCAATAAAAATACCACATGTATATTTCCCACTGTCCATACAGTTATGAATATTGTTAACAATATCTAGTATTGCATGTTGTGTACTATGTTTACTACGGAAGCCATATTGGAGATTATAGATTATATTATTCTTATTTATAAATTTGGTAAGTCGAGCATATATTAGTTTTTCAAATATTCGATTATAAATAGATAGAAGTGAAATAGGTCTGTAGTTTTCAGGTAAAGTATCGTCATCGTCTTTAATACTGGAACTACCTTAGCTAGTTTGAATTTTGCTGGATAAATTCCAGTAAGAATGGACTGGTTGAATATTTCAGCTAGAGGTAGTGATATAAATGATCTTGCTAATTTTAAAAGTTTAGCTGGGCTGGAATAAAGTCCATATGCTTTGTTTTCTGGTAAAGTTATAATTTCAGATTCTACTTCTTGGGGAATAATCAGATAGAAATAAAAGGTATTTGACAACAGTGGGTCTAGATAATTAGAAAAGGTGCCTGATACGTCAGGTAAAGCACTTGCTAGCTTATCACCAATGGTTGCAAAATATTCATTCAGTGTATTCCCAATTGTCTTGGGATCACTAGTCAGAGCTGCATTTTCATTTGAGTGGATGAAGTTGATATTTTTTGTTTTCCGTTTCTTTCTCATGCTCCCCAGTAGTTCATTAATTCCTTTCCAAGTCTGCCGCATGTTCTTTATATTAGAATTAAAGAAGTTTTGGTAATACTTTTGTTTGCTCAAACGAATGAGAGCAGTTAATTTGTTTCTATATTGTTTATATTTGTTCCAGTTTGAGTTAAAGAATAGATTGTTTTTCACACGAATAGATCGTCTTATCCCTTTTGTTAACCAAGGTTTAGTTAGAAGTTTCAGCCTCTGCTTTGATACATCCTTGAGGGGAGCGTGTTTATTTATAAGGCGGTTGATATTTTTATATAACCTGGAAAAAGATTTGTTTACATCGGAACTGCGGCAAGTATTATTCCAGTCAATTTCGCATAAATCAGTCATGAATTTGTCAGCGTTAAAGTTTGAGTAGTCTCTCACTTTGGTTTTGTTTAGAGGTGGGAACAGTTGCTGTTGCGTCAGAATCATACAAGCTTGAGAGAAATGATCAGTTATATCGTTAACAATATTTCCGCCAACAATACTGTTTTCAAGATTATTTGTAAAAATAGTATCAATTAAGGTTGCTGAAGTGCCATGTACCCTAGTTGGTTTATCAAGCACAGGCAGCATGGAGAAACTTTGTGTACACTGTAATAAAGCTTGGCTATAGGTACAATTTTCATATTTCAATAGATCTATATTGAAATCTCCCATGAGGTATATATTATGATTATGCTGGTTAAAGCGCTCGAGGGATTCAGAAAGATAATCAACGAATTCATTAGCGTCATTATGTTGTCTATATACAATACCACACATATTTTTCTTATCGTTTGATTATTGGAACTCAATCCATAGGGCTTGATAAGAAGAATTCGTGACACGTTCTACAATTCTGTATTTAACGTTAGCTAATGGTGTCGGTACAAATTCAAAACGGTAGCCGGGTAATTCTGGCATTAAACTTAAGTTTACGGAATCCACTTCGCGTATTCGTGTTTCTGTTACACCAATGATCATAAAATGTACATTAATTTCACTTAGCACATGATGTTGAAGGTCTTTGAAGTTTTTCTTCAGGCTTCGTATATTGGTATGAAGAAAGGAAAGATTTGATACGAATTGTTTATTTGTAACATGTTGTGAAAAGCTATGGGGAGTATAATATTTAGAGCGAATACAATTTGACGCTAGATTAACTTCGGGATGGGGTTGAAGGGTGGTAATGGGTCTCGGTTGGGTTCACTGGGGCCACCAGCTGTCCCCTTTAAATGCCGGGAAATGCCCACCGTCTTAAATAGGCTCTGCCACCAAGTCCGCTGTTGCACATCCTCGTTGTAACCCTGGTAATGCAGTTCCACACTGCAGCTGAGCAACAACGGCAAAAGGCGAGCATCTGGCGCCTTTAAATAACGAGATATCAGTTGCTAAGGGAAGGACAACCCTGACAGAAAAACCCTGGTCCTCCAGGTTGGGGGTTGAGCAGAAGGCTAACCCCCTACTCTCATAAAACTTTCATGGTTACAGAAACGTCTACAGGAATTCGTATCACTCAACCAGTCTTGGGCGAAAGAGGGGCAACCCCAAACGGTATTGAAATGACGCAGTGCAGCCAAACCCACACTGTGGACGCTGCAAGGCCGAACCGACTACTCACACCCAGGACTACCATTAAGATTGGGACATGGAATGTTAGAACCATGTTCAAGGCAGGAAATGGATTGGCCACACGCTAAGAAAACCACACAACAGCGTAACTAAACAGGCACTTTTCTGGAACCCCCAAGGAAAGAGAAATCGTGGGAGGCCGAAAAACAACTGGAGAAGATCAGCCGAACAAGAACTGCGGCAAATAGGTCTACGATGGACCCAAATTGATCACCAAGCCCAGGACAGAGAACAGTGGAAGAAAACTGTAAACGAGCTATGCTCCACATGGGAGCTAAGGCTATATATATTAACTTCGGGATCAACTAATCTATCCATAGAATTTAGCTGAAATAAATTAAGATCAGATCATAAAGGCTGTTTAACGAATCTAAAGACTTTCTGGAAACTAAGTCGGTGTTCATTAAACTATTAAACTGCGGATGTACAGATCTCAGGATTTTGCAATCATAATATGGTAAATGCTTTAACACAGACTTATTTTCTTTAATGCGATGTTGTAACTCTTTGCGCGAAGCCATTTACAATGGGAGCTGTTGCATAATTAAAGTTATTTAGGCAACAAGACAGTTAAAAAGTTCACTACTTATCTCTCTATTCCGATGTTAACTGGCCATCCAAACTGCGTTTGAGTTTGTCGAGATACGCCATACATTTGAGTTTAAATACTTGTGAAGAACTGGTTTTGCGTGCCAGAATATCAAGATTTTTCACGCAAATAAACTGGAACTGGTGCAAGGTCTTCAGTTTGTTTGCCTCGGAAAGTAGCTGCTGCAAATTCAAGGTAAGCTGTTCATATATTCTAATGTTATCCATCTTGAATTCAGGCTTCAAATCTAGGGCGGTAGGGTTGACCTTTGAGATATCATGACGGCGTTTCATGACTTCTTCTCTAGCAAGTCTCCGAACAAATTTGCAAATAATAGGTTTTGCATAATGGCCATCGGATCTTCTTGTAGACACACGATGAGCAATGTCAATATCATTTGCTGTAACTTCTGTCGCTCCCATTGCATGAAATAATTACTCGGGCCCCGCAGGGGGTCCCAGTCATAAAATGCAACCGTTTTCCTCGCCAAAACGGGGGTCATGGTTCCAGGCATTCCATGCGTGGACCGTGGAAACTGGGGACAAGACCTTGCTCTTTGTGAGTATTGCGGAGACTTTTTTGGCAAGAGTCACTGGCCTTTATATACTTAGATGTCACATACAAAGATGTCGATCATTTTCGGAAGGGGTCAGTCCACGAATTATAGTGCTTGAAAGACAGCCAGGTAAGCAAAGTTTACGCTTGAAACATTCTCGTGAGATAACGACTGAGCCGATCGCGGAATGAGTCCAAACTACAAAAATTCTGACCAAAAAATAGGGAGTCAACGACGGTATGTAGCTACTGCTGTTATTAATTGAACATTACAGTAAAACAAATCATATTGCAATGAAACGAGCTAAATACGAAAATGTTGTTTGACTCGTAGCTTTAATATTAAAACATGCGACTTCTTTCTTTCACCGCGCAAAATATGTCGATCTCCAAATTTGGAAAGATAAGACCTTCGGTAACTTGAATGAAATATCGTACCTTCAAGTTAGTTGGCTTTCTAGTAAGGTGAAAAAAAAGATATCATTGTATGATTTTGGAGGCAAATTGCCCAGGAAAATTAGAACGGCTTTGATTGTGCGGGGAATTATGCGGGATTAATGACGAACCAATGTTCTTGAAGTCCTAAGCAAAATCTGCATTGACGATAGGTTAGCCAATTCAATTTCTTTCACTAGTAGTTAAAAAATACTTAGCAGTCTTAGCAATCACTAATACTTTGAGGAAACTGTGTTTACTGTTAAATCATGTTGCGTGACATGGACTAGACGAGTACGAAACCAAAATAAATAGCAAAACAGAATGTCTCATCTTCCCTTATAAATTAGTTTGTTTTTAAAGATACACCTGCCTTAATTCAATAAAAATATGTAGCTTGAATATTTCTTTATAAACTAGTCAAGGGTTGCAAATTCTCGGAAGTTATCCGCGAAAAAATGCGCAACTTGAAAGTTTATGCAAATTCTGTCCAGTGTAATTTGACACCTTGTCGTTAGGCTGTTGTTTTATCTTTATCATGATTTGTTTTGGTTGGCAAAGATGTGCAGCTGCACAATTCCAGCAATTCACTCGGATCGCTGCAACCAGTAAATGAACTTCGTACAATTTTTACTAGCATGTACAATGTAATCGCCATAAGTTGTAAAAAGACCTGGAAAATCCTTTGCAATCAAGTTCTCCATAAATGTGTAGACAGCTGTGCTTGATTCTTGATTCAAACTGATTGAAACTCGCAACTTGCGACTGGATTAGGAGGGTACCAGACGAAGCCACTAATGGATATACTGATGAATAATACAGTCTTGCTAAAATATCGGGATTCATTTATTTGTTTTTATATTTAGCGTTTCGTAGCGAGGCCCGAGTAAACGCTCTTAAAGCGTCTAGTTTAACACATAATTCTACAGTAGCTTCAGCCGTTTCATGATTTTCCTGTGGATTTGGGATACCCACTATCTTCACATTGTATTGGAAGC
>CAXHUQ010000234.1:227500-247500 GCA_964020085.1 Micromussa lordhowensis
CGCTGCTGTAGGCTAAGGAGGAATTCCTTTCTCCAGCGTGACCAGAACTTGTTCGCCAGATGCTGAACTCGCCTCCAACGCTTTCTGCAATATATATCCGCTGCCTGGAAAACACCTGGTGGAGCAAGAACGACCTTTGATTTCATTGTCAGCAAATGGTTAGGAGTCAAGGGGCTTGGTGAATCTGGGTCAACAAGCTGGTTGACCATCAAGGGGCGACTGTTGACAATGGCCTCGGCTTCGCACATCGGGGTCCTAAGGGACTCATCGTCTAGCTGCCTTCCGTTATTCTGAAGAAGGACGAACAGATCTGATTTGACGTTCCCACACCATGTGGCTTGCTGCTGAAACGTCCATCTTAAATGAGAACCAATCGCACTGTTCTTCTAGAAGCTTGGCCTTAATCATTTGCTGGTCCATTTTGGCTAGGGCTTGCTTGAGTTCTCTGCGAGCTCCCACAAAGTTTGTCCCCTGATCGCTCCTTAGCTGGCAGATTGGACCACGACAACTGATAAATCGTCTTAGAGCATTCATCAAGGAGTCGGTCTTGAGGGAGTTGGCGATTTTGAGGTGTATGGCTCTTGACGCCATACAGGTGAAGAGGACGCCGTAGTGCTTCGACTCCTTACGACCTTCTATAACAATGAAAGGACCAGAATGGTCCACCTCACAGTAGGTAAAGGGTGGAGTAGACTCATGGCGATCTTGTGGCAAATCTGACATCCTTTGTTCCTGCACTGCTCCACATAGTCTCTGACACTTGACGCAGGAAGAGATCAGGCTGGCGACTATTGATGAACCGTTTATTACCCAGAATCTATTCGATCGTACTTCATTTAGGGTAATGCCTTTGCCTTGGTAACTTGCACGTTCATGAAAATGTTTGGCAATCAGCATTGTGATGTGACTGTCTCGCGGCAGAATGATGGGAAATTTAATCTCGTCAGTTAAGCTCGCACGTCTGAGACATCCACCAACACGCAAAATTCCGTCAGAGTCTACGAACGAATCAAGCTTGTACAGTGTGCTGAATCTTTTCATGCTAGCCTTTCTCTGTTGAGCGAAGACTCTGCTGTTGGGGTCATCATTTTCCTGTTTCGTTTCCTTCAAGGTTTCTATTTCATCTTTGAAGGCCTTACTCTATGCTGCGCTTATGATTGCAAGCTGAGTGCTTTCTAAATCGCTGACCTGAACTTCTCGTGTTTCATCATTGCAATTCTGTCTCTTGCGCATGCGCACACCTCTTGGGCATCTGACATAGCGAAGACACAAGGCAACTGCTCGTTTAGCACAATGCCAATCGGAGAAAACTTCCACTCTCCCTGCGAGGCTTGACTTCTCTGGAGGTGCCTGTGTGGTTTGCATGTTTGTGGCGGTTGCCATGGCAACAGCTTTCTTAATTTCAGGATCATCTTGGAGATCATAATCTTCTATGTTGCTTGTTTGCCATTCGTTTTCTTTCTTCGAAAGAAATGCTGGTCCAGCAATCCAACGAGAATCTAGCAGCTCTTGTGCCTTCATTCCCCGGGAAGCTTCATCCACTGGATTCTCTTTCGACTCGATGTATTTCCACTGGTGAATAGAAGTGCTGTCTTAAATCTCTTGCACTCTGTTAGCGACAAATACGTGGAATCTTCTACTTTTATTCCTGATGTATCCAAGTACTACGTTGCTGTCTGTCCAGAAGTATTCTTGGTCGATGTGATACTCTAGCTCTCGACACAGCTGCTGGCTTATCGTCACTGAACACACGGCGGCAGTGAGTTCCAGTCTCAGTATGGTCACTGGCTTTAAAGAGGCGACTCTAGACTTCCCCATAACGAAAGAACAATGAACTTTCTGATGTTCATCCACCAGTCTCGGGTAACTGCACTGGCTGTAGCCTTTAACGCTCGCGTCCGAGAAATGATGGAGTTCTGCGCTCACGACGCGACCAAAGTTCTCGGGCTTGTATCATCTAGGGATTGAAATGCGCTGTAGCTGTAACAGATCTACTCTCCACTTCTCCCACTTGACTTTGATATCCTACGGTATTGGGTCATCCCAGTCTACTTTGTGACGGCATAATTCTTGAAGAATTGACTTCCCATCCAGCAAGAGTGGAGCAACGAGGCCAAGGGGGTCAAAAACTGAGCTGACTGTGGAGAGAATCCCCCTTCTAGTGCACGGCTTGTCTTGTAGGACGATGTTGAACTGAAACCAGTCTGACTCGACACACCAAAGGACACCAAGCGTGCGTTCCAGCGGAAGCGAATCAAAGTCTAGCTCCTTGACACCATCTGCTCTGTCAGGTTCTGGAATTCTTCTGGTGACTTCTTTACTGTTCGACACAAACTTGTGAAGATGGAAACCTCCTTTGTTGCACATCTGCTTCACATTTGCGATGAGCTTTACCGCTTCCTCTACTGACGAAACATACTTCAAACCATCATCAACATAGAAGTTGTTACGAAGAAATTCAGCGGCGGTGGTTCCAAACTCTGTCTCAAAATCGTTAGCCGCAGCCTTCGGAGCAAAATTAGCACAACCAGGGGATGAAGTAGCTCCAAACAAATGCACAGTCATCCTGTACTCCTTAGGTTTTTGTAAGAACAACATCTTCCCACCACAGAAAGCGTAACAAATCTCTGTGTTCTTCATTGACCTTCACTTGGTGAAACATAGCCTCTATGTCGCATATAAAGGCTATAAGCTCCTGCCTAAACCTGCGCTGGACACCAGTCAAGTTATTCGTTAAGTCGGGGCCTTGAAGCAGGTGCTCGTTCAATGACTTGCCCTCATATGTAGCAGCACAATGGAAGACCACATGGATTTTTGTCTGGCTTCTTAGGGTGGTAAACACCATGGTGAGGGGTGTACCAAACATTGATCTTCATTCTTGTTTGATCACTTCTTTCACGTTCCAATTCAGGAATCTCCGGTACTCCTTCTGCGTATCCGCTGTCTAACAATTTCTTCATGAATTCCATGTAGTCGGAATAATACTTCTGACCCTTTCTGGACTTGAACCGCCTCTTAAGCTGATGAAGCCGGCGTAGTGCTGCATTTCTGTTGTTAGGAAGCTCTATTGGTTCTATTCTCAGAGGCAGTGGAAGCTCATAGTAGCCATCTTCACATCTGTGAATTCCCTGTTCAGCAATTCTGAGAAAGTTCCTGTCCTCTTGAGATAGACCTTGCTTCGATTTGCTCTTGTGCTCAATGAAATCAAGCTCAAACATTTGATTAATCGCAGATGGATTTATTACTTCCTTTGTTTTGCTGTTGAAAACGAAGCTTAGTTCGCGGCTGAGACCTCCAGGAATAATTTCTCTTGCCAGGGTCTGGTGACAGGTGGAGTCTAGGGTGGGATCATCCACGGGGGGTGTCTGTAGTTGCAACTGGTCCTACTATGCTCCATCCTAACAAGGAACGAACTGTGTAAGACTCCTCACTCTTGCCTCTTATGACCTCTGTTGGTTTGATAGCTTTTGGACAATTACAACCAATAAGCAGGCCTATTTCCACTTTGTCATCGTACGGCGGGATTTTATCTTTGAACTTCATGAGATGTGGCCAGTTGTTGGCAGTTTCTGGTCTGGGAATTTGGTCTCGTCTGGACAGGATGCGTTCTCTAGCATAAGCCTTGGGCAGCTCAACCTGGGCGTGTTTGTCAAGACGCTGTATCGCCAAACCATCGACTCTTTTTACTGCAATCCTCTCGCGTCCAAGCATGGTACATAAATCTAAGCAAACTAAGCACCCTCAATGTTGAGCTCGCGTTGCACTTGGATGGTGACAAAGGTTGTGTCACTTGCGTCATCCAGGAGTGCGTAAACCTTGACTATCTTCAGTGGGCTTTCTTTATGGAACAAAACGACTTGGATGATTCGACAGTTCGTAATTATGTTACCAAGTTCTGAGGACGAATTATTCGCTACACTGATTAAGTTCGAATTGGCAGAGTCTGAGGGTGGAGATTTCTCACTGGGCGATTCCTTCTTACTAGAGGGTTGGAGAGTGGCTGGCAACTTTGAGTCTGGCTGTTGGTTATTTGGTTTCACTATGTGCAGGAGAGTGTGATGGCGTCTTCCACATTCTTTGCAAGTTGCTCTATTTCTACATCCTGATGACACGTGACCATTTCCAAAGCATCCGTAGCAAAGACCCTTGCTTCGAAGAAACTCGCTGCGATCGTCTACGGACTTCTTCAGAAACTTGTTGCACTTTACGAGAGTGTGCTGACCATTACAAAGGGGGCAGGTCTGATTTGTTTGCTCTGCTGATGGTTTTAACGGCGGTACGGAATTGTTATGTGGTTGCGTGGATGATACAGCGAAAGCGCTTGCACTTGAACTACTGTCACCTTTGCTTGGTCTGGTTCTCCGTCCCATTCTGAACGGGGTTTCTGATTTCTTTCTCTCTGCCTTTAAAGCATTCTGTGAGAAAATGGGATCATTTGCTAGCTCTGCCTCATGTTTAACAAACTTCGCAAAATCTCCAAAGGTGACAATCTTCTTAGACTTCATACGTGCTTCGTGAGCGTGCCGGCACCATTTCACTCGAGAGTATGAAGGCAGTTTGCTGCTTACAAGGCAAAGAGTTTCTGTTGAGTCGAGGTCTCCCATTAACTGCATAGTTTTCATGGTTTCTTCACAACGAACGAGGAAAACAGAAAACTCTTGGATACCACTACTGTCTCCGTCGTTAATCTTCAGCCAGCTTCAAAGACTTGACTTATAAGCCTCTGCAACATGGATGGGATTACCAAAGTGCTTGTCTAGCAACTTCCGGGCCCTTTCGTACACACTGTCTGAACTCATGGCCAAGAACCCTTCACTACTTTGTTCACCTTGCCTTTCATGTATTTGTCAAGGAAATAGAGTCGATCTCTGTTTGAAGGCACATTACGGAAGATTATGGAGTCAGGCAGTTGTGAAAGCTGGATATTTAAAATAATCTCCAGAGAAAACAGGCGGCTCTTTTACCAGAAGGTGGCTAATCTTCTGCTGATTGATTATTGATGAGCTTAATTTGGTTTGCTTGGCTTGTAGGCTGACTAACTCTTGGATGGCTGTGTTAACATCATTACCCTGGATTTGCAGCACAGGCTCTGAGCTCAAAGGTTCAAAATGAGATGTAGGATGGCTTCTAGGAACAAATGGAGCAGCGTGCGGGTTGACAGAAAAGCTTCTTTCCCGTTTTATATTTTCGTGGCTTAACTCTGGTTTTAACTCCTTCTTGACACTTCTGACTACCTCTCTATCACTGGCTGATATTTTCTCCTCCTCAAGAATTCTTTTAATTGCGCACTCTTCTGCGTTCATGATAGCTAATTCTTTTTTGAGCTGTAATCGCCTTAACTCACTTTCCTTTTCAAGAAATTCCATTTCAGCGTGCAACTTTGCAGACTTCGCAGCCACATCGATCAAAGCAAGAGAAAGGTGTTTTGTAGAGGAGGAACTCAATTTTGACCTGTCAGAGGATTTGGACTTCCTACTGTGGCTCGATTTCTCAGAAGGTGTCCGACTGGATTTTCTTTCTAATGCTTGGATGCGTTCGCAGACTCTAATTCTACACTCGATGAATTCCGATCCCGGATATCAAACCATTGGTATGAAGCGTTCCTTTCCTCCTCGAATTCAAGCAAATCGTCAAAATCTTTATGAGCTTCATTGAACTTGTCTTTCAACTGGTCTAAGTGAAATCTCTCTTCTTCCAATTGCTCAAGTGTCGTCTCTGGCGAATCACGCAACGTGTTAATTCTTTCAATTTGTTTCTTTAATCTCTTAAAGGCACAATTTCGATTGGCGAGTTTAATTTCCAATTGATGAGCCTTTCCCTTCTCAGTCATTTTTCTGCTACGTCCTGTTCCCTTTGAATGTTCAAAACAGGAAAGCTCAACGTCTGTCATGCTCTTGGGTTGCTCAATTGTTTGTGGTGTCACATCAAAGTCCGGATCCTGTGGTGTGTGGTTACAAAGGAATGCCGGCGCACTACAAACACTCATCGCAATTCCACAAACACAAAGTTCCAAAGTAAAGCAAAGTTCAAGATGAATTCATAGTCGATGGCGGAATGATGTGTCGATATTTTACTGTAGCGTTTGCAGCGACTAGCAAATTCCAAAGCGAGACAAAACAAAACAAGCTCTAGGTGTGTCGCGACAAACTAGTGGGTGGGACTACTTTACAGGTCGTCTTCAAGGGTAGACAAGTAAACCACGAAAAACCAAAGGTGACAGTTATCGGCGATTTATTGCATCAAAATAAATGATCGTAAACTGAAATAGCAATATGGAACGAATTTCTATCAATTTAGCGGAAAGGTTGTGTAACAAATAGTCAAAACTTACACCAGACAAATTAACAATTTGGAATCGATAACATAACGAAATCGAATAACAGTACACCAGAAAGTAGCCAGCGTAAACACTACGCTAAGATACCAACTAAAATTTGATCACAGAATCACACAACAAAAGGAATAACAGCTCAATGATCTCGAACCTAAAAGGTGGGTGTTCACTCTAGTAATGTTAAGAACATTTTCTAATTTAGACGATTATAAACAATTAACGTTGTACAAATGTTCCTCTGTATTCCTTTGCCCATAGTTATTAAAACGTAACCGAATCAAAATGACAAATGTACTCACATATCGGTCTCGCTTGAGCCAAGGGTTAGGAAATAAAAAAAAAACATCGAGAGTTCAAAGGTTGACAAAGCCACGCGAGATGGAACGAAAAACTGTTACAGCGTGCAAGAGGGACGCTAACTCAGCTTTTATATGTGCATGGTGACGCTTAAAAGTCCGATTACAAAGCCAATCAAAAGGAAGTAAACATTGTAACTACGTTGGTAACCAAGAGATAGAGACAATTATTAACTAATCAAAATTGACCTTTGTCTAGTGTCCTTAACATTCTGTAGATGCCACCAGTTGCAGACTGAAGAAACATTAGAAGAAGAAGTAAACGTTCCCCCGGAATTTAATTCAGCAAGAGCGGGGGTGGGTCTGTTACCAGGAGATGAATGTGTAGGACAGCAGAATGCGAAGGGGTGTAAAAAGAAAGAATACATTTCGCTTTTCTTTCAAACAACTGTGGGCATGCTTGCTGTTATAAGGCCATCTTACACCTAGGCATTTCTGTTCATCCTTAGAACATTTTGTGGCAATTTAGAGACTCAGGTACCTAGGGTACGATAGGGTGTGTGGCTTGGCGCCTTTTTTAAAAAATCAAGCTCAAAATGGTAGTGCGGGAGCAAAGGTGTTATTGGATAACGTCCAATTTCTAGTTGACATTTTTCATGTCTCTAAACACACTGAGGAAGTTTGTATGCCGCTTGAAAATCCAAATTGTCTCTATCACCCGTATTTGCCGAAGTTTGATGAAATCAGGGGTGTAAATACTGAATCTTGCAAACAGGGGTTTGAGAGATTAAAGCAGTACTTTGACCTTACTTGAAATATGACTCAGTTTAAGAGAAATGTGTTCTGGTTTGTGAACGAGTGCTTTAATACTGACCTGGAAGCAGAGTTAAAACGGAAGAAGTTGTTGTAGGAAACATATTTTGTAACGTTTTGTTGATTTCACCACGTTACATAATACTGCTGAAGTATTTTCAGCGTGCTTGTAGGTGTCCTGAGGGGCTAATACACTAGTGCACTATTTAAGGTTTGTTACGTTATGCAAGAGCCGTTTGAGGCATCTCTTTCAACCCTAGTATTTTTGCCATGTCGGATTCTGAAACAGCGAGCGTCTCTCACACGTCTTTGGAAACTAACAACGCCGGAGAGCCTGCTCAACCGAGTGCTCCTTCCTTGGATACGTCCTTATCAAATGCTGAAACTTTGCGGTTATTTCCCAACTTTTGGACGTCAAATTTGATCAAAAGTTTGCCGCGTTTGAGCGCGATCTTCAGGACAAAGAAGCCGCCACACAATCGCAGCTTAAGAAGCTGAAAACCGAATCCAAAGCTTCAAACTCCTTTACTTTCAAGGACAACAAAGTGCAGTACACACTTAACATCTCTTTGCACAACTTAGTGGATGGTGCCATTAAGAACATTTCAAAAGGAAACCTTTCGGCAGCAATTTCCAAACTTGAATCGGTGAAGACACTTATCACAAAACAAAACAAGCTTATTCGCTTTGCTGATAAGAGTCCCGCGGGCTGGACAGCCGTTGAGGAGCACGAGTTGGATGAGTTAGCGGAGGATTCTGAAGATGGAAAGAGGCTCCATTCAGCAGAAAGACGGGCATTGGTCAAGATCTGTGAGAAGAAGCGTAGGGCATTGTCTGCCCGTCCTAGCTATACAAGTACTCATCAGCCATCGAGTGGAGTTTCTTCTGCAGGGTCTTCCATTACTTTTGTGTTAATCAGCAGCTTTTTCGTGGACAGTCCTTTCGGGAGCATCTACCTCAGCCTTCGGACAAGTGCTTCAGTTGGGGACAGAGAGGTCATTGGGCAAATTAAGCTCTGCCCCGGCCGCCTTAGAGGAACAGTTGCTGTCCCTTCAAGCACCAAGGCTGCAAACTGATGACAAACACATAGTTGCATTACAGAGATTAGAGAAAAATAAGTGTAATTTACTTAATTTGGTTACATGTTTTAATGACTTTGATCCAGTGGAACTTGTCGTGCGAGTAGTTGATCTGTACATGCACCTGACTTATTTAGTGATGTGATAAGTCCCGAATATCAGGAGGGAGTTGCTATCGTTAAAGTTAAAGGTAGTCTTAAGCCCAACGTAGCCTTTTGGGAACATATAGGCGCTTCTCGTTTCATTCTTGATACTATTGTATATGGTTATAAGATCCCCTTCGTTTACACTCCACCCGCAGCCAACTTTGGAAATAATCGTTCTGCCATTTAGCATAGAGAATTTGTGGCACAGGCTATTTCTGATCTCCTTATGGCAGGCTCAGTGGTGTGAATGTGGGTGTGCCCCTACTGTGGTTAACCCCCTATCCGTCTCCATTCAGGCTAGTGGTACGAAAAGGCTTATATTAGACTTACAATATCCGAATCAATTTATTAGGAAATCCAAGATTAACGAAAATCATGCTTTAGACGCGAAAACCATGCTTTATTCCTTTATCGATTGTTCTCAGAATTGGCTATTTTCCTTTGATATCAAACCTGGTTACCAACATATTGACATTTTTTCCCCAGATCAAGAGTTTTTAGGCTTTTCCTGGTCTAAGGATGGGGTTATTCGATTTTGTATAAATTTACTGTTTTGCCATTCGGCATTATTTCCACCGGGCCTTATATTTTTGCAAAAGTTTTGAGGCCCTTAATACGTTATTGGTGTCTCCAGGCTATTAGAATTGTTGTTTATTTGGATGATGGCCTAGGCGTATGTCCTACGTTTTGTAATTGTTATTCCCAGTCTATGGCTGTGAAATCAGATTTGTCCCAAGCGGGTTTTGTAGCTAATAGTGTTAAAAGCATATGGGTCCCTGTTCAGTCTCTCAGATGGTTGGCCTATCAATGGGATTTAGAGCATAATTTATTATCTATTCCTGTGGAAAAAAAATTGACAGACTACTAGCGAATGTTGACATTTTGCTTCTACGAAGAAGATTACCAGCCAGGCAACTGGCCTCTGTCACCGGAAGTATTATTTCTAAAATGCTTGTTTTTGGCAATGTGTGTAAGCTGATGACCAAAAGCCTACACAGGGCTCTCGATCACAGGCAAGGGTGGGATTCCTGTGTCGAATTAGACCCTTGCACCCGCAAACAGTTAGAGTTCTGGAAGAATAACATTTCTATCTTTAATTCTAGGTCTTTTCTCAATACTGTTCGTAAGCCGTCTCGCATTGTCTATTCAGATGCTAGCTCTACTGGCTGTGCTGCCTTTATATCAATTGATGATACGCCAGTTTTGTTCTGAAAAGTTTTGCACACCTTCTCCCAGGCTGCGATGTTAAGTGGTTTACTGATAACCAAGCAGTTCCCTTGATTGTTCGTTCCAGTAGTATGAAGGGGCACTTGCATATCTTGGCGTTCAACATATTTCAGACCGCCAAGGATAACATTGACATTCAAGTTAAGTGGATAGCTCGTACTCAGAATGAGAGGACATAAGAGGATTTGAGTAAGATTGTTCATTATGATGACTGGACAGTCAAATATTGCTATTTTCATTCAGAAGTTCAGGGAATGGTCTTCACCTTACACCGAGGTTGCTTGTCTGCCATCAGATAAGATATCAGTTTCTCTTCATTTAGAGTCCCTGATTCAAGGTGGTTGCCCTTATTCTTCCCTTGAGTCTGCTTGCCTTGGTATTAATTGGGCGCATAATTTGTATGTTTTTTTTTGTCCCTGCGATTCCAAATTGGTTAGGAACATGCTTGAGGCAGCTAAAAGAGGTCTTGCAAAACCTCTTTCTAGAAAAGAACCCGTTACCCCTGTTATGATCCTAGATATTTGTAATAGGTTTGCCGGCCTTAATGCTAATCTTTTTGGTCTTTGTTTAGCCACCATTTGTGTAACCACCTATACCGCTTTTCTTCGCTATAATGAGTTAGCTAACCTACGCTGTTGCGATGTTAGTTTTTGCGATTCTTTTGTCAAGATTTATGTTTATAAAAGTGAAACGGATGTTTATAGAGATGGCAAAAACAAAAACAAGCAAAAACAAGGCACGTTTCTTGCCCTTTCAATCTGCTTCCCAGATACATTTCTGCTGCTAATTTAGATTTGTTGTCTTCATTACCCTTTTTTCGCTCTTTGTATTTTCATAAGGCTACCTCTACTTATAGTTTGCGTAGTACGGGTGTGAGTTACTCTAGAATGAGAGAAATAGTTTTACAAGTGTTTGTTAAATTAGTTTATTAGAAGAATTTATTTGGTTTACATAGTTTAAGGGCGGGAGGCGCTTCCACGGCCCCTAACACAGGTATCAGCGATTGGCTTTTTAAGGATCATGGAAGGTGGAAAACGGATCAAGCCAAAGACGGTTATATTAAGGACAAACTAGATTCTCTTCTCTCAGTGTCTAGAAGTTTACATATTTAGTTTGCCTTCTCTTTCTTTATTTTCGAACGTGGGCATCAACAAACGAGATGCCCGCTCCTATTCTTTTTTTTGTTATTCTTTTTTTTTATTTTATTAATTAATGTTCCACATGACTTACACTACATTGCACTACATTACACTACATTACATTATATTACATTACCTTACATTATATTACATTACCTTACATTACATGACATTTTATGTGTTACATCATATTACCAAGACATACTACGTTACTTATGCTACACAATACCCAGTACAGTACATGACATTTTATAACCTTCTTAACATTACATTACATAGGTTACATTATATTACACAAGACATACTACGTTACTTATGCTACACAATACAAGCTAATTTAAAATTAGACAAAAGGTACTTACCTTGAAGTGTAATTATAATTCTCTGAAGATATGCGGAGCATTATGGGATAATTATGCAAATTACTGGACGATATATAATCCCTGGAGAGGACACAAATAATCGGTTCTTCCTGGAGTGCAGAATTGGCAAAGGTCCCATGTTATGGGAGGGCGCCATAATTAAACAGACTACAGTAAAGGAGGGAGGGAAGCATTATCCCATAATGCTCCGCATATCTTCAGAGAATTATAATTACACTTCAAGGTAAGTACCTTTTGTCTAATTTTAAATTCTCTTTCGACATGCTCCGCATTATGGGATAATTATGCGATTTGAAAGTACCGAAGCCAATGCAAACATCCTTATAACAAGCGTTCATTATTTAATACAAGAACCTCATGAAAAAATTATTCAAGGACAATGTGCTCTCTGAGGTAATATTTACAAAATGTACGTTCATTTGTCCAGTCAGCAGTGCGCAAAATGTCTGCGACTGGAACACCCTTAATATACGCATTGGTGACAGAAGCACCCCTGACACTATGTGCCTTAAAAACTGAGGTATCTATGCCTGCACTCGACAGGACTGACTTAATCCACCTCCCTACAGTGGAAGTGGTCACTGGCTTATGAGGCCTAATAAATGCAATAAACAGCTTTGAACTGGAACATAGTTTTTTAGTACGCAAAATATACTCGGCTAATGTAGACATGGTACATAAAGAAGGGTCCCCCGGCAAGGACATAAACTTGACCTCAAGCGATTTACCTGGTTTTGAGGTTTTCAAATGTTCTGCTATGATAAAACTTAAGCAATCTTGAGATTGTTTCTTAAAGTTAAGATCTAATGCACACAACGTTTGCTCTCTTTGGTAAAAGGTAAAGTCTGCATACGAGCGAAGTGGCCCATCAGGCCGGAGCTTATCCCGGTTTCTGTAGCATGAAGCGACTAGGAATATTTCTACTCCCCCCTGGATGGGATGCTAGTCCATCGCAGGGTTACCCCCAGCATTAAATTCGCCGGTACCCATTTATACACCTGGGTGGAGAGAGGCACCGTGAGAGTAAAGTGTCTTGCCTAAGAACACAACACAATGTCCTCGGCCAGGGCTCGAACCCGGAGCGCTCGCACCGCGCCTCCAGAAGCAGAAGATAAAGCACAAAGCATCACAGTTTTCAGTGTCAGAGTCTTCAAATTAAGTTGTTCCAAAGGGAACAAAGTCCTCAAATAACTGGTAACTTTGGCAACATCCCAAGTTGAAGAGTAACGTGGAAGTGGAGTCCTGAGATGGAAAATTCCCTTAAGGCCGATTTAGACGGTACAACTTTCGCTTACAACCATCGCATGCAACCTGCTCCCGTCATCCCTACAACACGACGTAAGTCTGATTTACACGCCTACGATATTTTGCCTACCACTCACCAACATCGCGCGCGACTCATGAATTTTTCGCTCTAAGGGGGCTGGGAGCCACAACAAACAAAATGGCTGACACCAGTATTGTTGCGGCAGCAGTCATTGTTGCAATTGTCTGTAAGCGAAAAAAGAACAAAAAAAGACGCAGAAGTGCTAGAGAAAAGGGGTGGCTGGGACGAAGAAAGGATATGGGAGCATATAGAGAGATTATACAAGAGTTACGCGTAGAAGATGCGCAAAACTATCGGCGTTATCTACGAATGGACACTACAGCATTTGAGGTATCTGAATTTCATATCGATTGCAGTGTTTAACTTCATGAAATTATGGTTTTCATGTTCCCTTTTATCATATCATGCCTTTTACTTGCCATTGTGGGTCACAAATTGTTTATTTTTGTCAATAATTTGAAAGATATCGTCATTTCATTTTGTGACGTATTTTGAATCTAGTTGTTTTCCGATTTTTTGGTGGAAATTTGGATTGATCACATTTTTATTCCGATGAACAGAATATCTCATAAACTGCAAATCTTTTTCGAATTCATATTATGAAGGGAATCAAATATATTTTAAATATTGTTCAATTACAGGAGATTTTACATAAAATTATACCTTTAGTCAAGAAACAAGATACAAACATGAGAGAGGCCATACCACCAGAGGAGAGATTAGCAGTTACCTTGAGATTTCTGGCTACAGGGGAATCGTTTTCTAGTCTCCAGTACCAATTCAGAATTAGCCAATCCACTCTGTGCACCATTATCCCTGAAGTGTGTGATTCAATTTACAAAGTCCTGAAAGAAGATCATTTTAACTGCCCAAAATCTTCAGATGAGTGGCTTGCTATTTCAAAGATGTTTGAGGACCGCTGGCAACTGCCCAATTGCATAGGAGCAGCAGATGGGAAACATGTCCGCATACTCCATCCCAAGCATAGTGGGTCAGAGTTCTACAACTATAAAGGCTACTACAGCATTGTATTAATGGCAGTAGTAGATGCTGACTACAAATTTACATATGCTGATGTGGGCTGCCAAGGGCGTACAAGTGATGGTGGTGTATTAAAAAACTCACAGTTTTGGAAATTACTTGCTACAGGTGATAATATAAGCAGAGCTTACAACATATATTATCTATGTAAATCACAAAAGTCCAAAGTTGCATTTGGAAAATAGTGCTGTAGTGGCTGTCAATCAAACAGCGAAAGTGAAAAAAAACTTGACATAAGTTTTATGCTAAACATAAGGCTTTGATTATTTTTGATACTGTTTTCTATCGATGAGTAGTTCTATCATTTTCCCAAGTCAAGAATTTTGATTGACAACCTCGAAAATGCTTGAAACGTTTTGGGTCACGCGTGTTTTGGTGATTATTGAAATTGGGATTTTTAACTCCTTCATTTATTATGAAATGGATAATTAATATTATTATCCAACTCTGCATCCTAGAGTACAAATAACGCGCGAAACGAGTACAAATATCACACGATATTTGTACTCGCCTCATTCCTCCCGGCCGCGTGAAGCTCAAAACCTTAGCAAGTCAGAATTTTGGGAAAAGAAATCGTTGGATAATAAATCTCTTATTACACTCTTTTTTTTTAATAAGAACCAGTAAAATTTAGCTCAGGCTCGATGTTCTTATTTTTTCGGCCATTTCAGCCTCAAAATGTTCTTGTTTTGTTCTTAAAATTCTGTGTTCTCTAATGGCCCCAAATGTGGTTATACCGTACTTTACAATACTTCACTGTAGGGAACCTGACCTACAGGGTGCCTAAACCATAGATAAACATTAAACAGTTGGATTTAATAATTAAAAAAAAATGGGCGAAGCTTGCAGAACGTGGATCATATTATACTGTACCAAAGCACTGTTTGCATGCGTTGGCGCTACATGTTTTCTCATCCATCAAGATGTCAAAGCGAAAGCAAGCAACCTTAATGGAACTTGGCTCTAGTAAAGACCATGAATTTTGCAAAGAATCATTAGCTTTACACTGTCGTCGCGGACTGATGTTTGTTTGTTGAAAAAAATTTCAGCCTCAGATTGTTCTTAAATTGTTCTTATTTTTCTAGCGATTTCAGCCTCAATGTTCTTATTAAGTTTGTTCTTATTAAAAAAAAAGAGTGTAGACGTTTTGGTGTGTAGTATCGCTGTATATTTTTACTCGTTGTTTGCATTTTGACTCGCCCTATGGGCTCGTCAAAATACTCCACAACTCGTGAAAATATACAGCGATACTACACACCAAAACGTCTAATAAGATATATGTATTGTAAAAGTGAGAAGTGAGTGAAAGAACTATATGATACTTTCCATTAAAATATGATTTATAAAATGAAGCTATACTATGCTTATAAGAACAAATAGCCTGACCAATGCATTAATGAGTGAAATTATTAAAAGATATATAAGATTACATTTAATCCAAGATAATATTTCAATTACTTAGTAATGGTCATTTTGACTTTTTAAGGTTCTTTGGGACTTCCAGAACCCTCTCTGCTTCCACAATCCTTGGATCAGTCTTTCGAGGAAGTTGAAAGTACAGAGCCAGTGCCATATTTCATAGCTTCCCACTTGAACAAAACATCATGAAACCCTACTCACAACAAAATCTATCTGAGGAGAGGAGAATTTTTAATTACAGAATATCAAGAGCAAGGAGAGTAAGCGAGAATGTTTTCGGGATTCTTGCTAGTAGATTTCGGGTATTCCATTCCACCCTCTGTGTCAACCCTGAAACTGCCATAAAGATTACTCTAGCAGCCATTAACCTCCATAATTTTCTGAGAGCAAGGTCACCAGGTTGCTACACTCCACAAGGGTCAATTGATGTGGAAGACTATGTTGATAGGTCTGTACAATCTGGATCCTGGAGACAAGAGGTTAAACAGAATCCCTTCTCAGCATTCCCAAATTCAAGGAAAGGAAGGCAGCCATGAAGAGCTGAAGCCATCAGAGACCAACTGTGCCAGTACTTGAATGGACCTGGTCAAGTGCCATGGCAATGGAATTGCCTGCTGTGAAGATTTAGTGATTGTAACCTTCTAAACCATCTTTTTTTGTATCTTTAGCAAAGCCTACACACTTACATTTGTGTATATTATTATATGTAGGACTCCATGCTGTTCAATTAAGAATTAATTGGTAGAGAGAAATGCAGGAGTGTTAGGCCCCGTCCACATGTATCTGGAGATTTTTGTGTTCGCAATTTTTTTATGCAGACACACCTAGCGTCCACACGTCTGCCGTATACACTCAGTGTATCTGGAGATTTCTGTATACGCTCTCCAGAGTGGAAATTTCTGTATACACTGTGTATACGGATACGTGTGGACGCTTGTATCCATATATTTTTGTATATGCTGACGTCACAGTATCAGCTTTTCTTGTAATGCGCATGCTCTGTTAACTAATCCTTTGAGATATCTGGACACATGTGGACGGTTGTATACACTACATGGATGCATATAATATTATTTTTGTATCCGCATAAAAAAATTTGGGGATACAGAAATCTCCGGATACGTGTGGATACGGCCTTATTGAACATGGAGATCATTATGTCATTAATGTATCAATAAACATTTAATTATTGCCTTCATTGTCTCTCAATAATGTACATATTTCAGCAACTTTCACTTGACTGTGAAATATAGACTATTTTTGTGTCACTGATAAGTGGAACTGCAGTGCTGTCATATAACAACACATTAGTTAGTTGACAACTGTATACCATTTGGGATGAGACTAACAAATAATTGATAAAACATTTATGAGCAGGAGAAATTTGACAATTTTTGAATTTGTGAAAAACAGTTTATTTTTTTACTGCCAAATAACACAAAATGTAAACAACAGAAGAAAAAGGGCATTTTGTGTTAATTTTCACAATGGAATATTATCTCCAAAGCATTTAACGTTTGGATGTAATGAATGCACTCTATTATAGCATATAAATATAATATTAATGGTCAAGTGCTTATCCAAATAATGTTTGTTTTGAAATCTTGTGTATATAAATTTTTTTGTGAATTTGATATAAAAAATTGTTGATGAATTACACAACAAATTTTAAATGTGTGTCAATAAATAAATGTGATTTAATTCTTTATGAATTTCTGATCAAAAACTAAATGAAAACTAAAGATTTTGACAATCTCAAAATATGTCAATCAAAACTGTTCACAAGAAATCCTTCAAATTAATAGTGCTGCCAGTCACCATAGTTTTCATAATAACTTGTTGAATTTCAATCTTCATCATTTCTTTTGGGTAACCATTAGGGATATTCTTCAGCTGTTTCACAATATAGTTACCAAAGGCCATATCTGCATCTTGAGGATCGGGACAAACTCGTGGTTTCTTTAATTCCTGTATACAAGTAGAAAGCAGCCCTTCTTCCAAATCTGTGGACTTTTTCTTCTTACCTTTGGAGGCAGGGGGGTTTTGTAGTTTAAAAACACAGTTCTCTACCACTGGGGGAGTATTTTCTGCCTGGTCATCATTGTTTGTTGTGCTCGTTTCACTTTGCTCATCTGTTATCACAATGGCATCTATGTTGGATGTCGTCTTTTGTGGGGTGATATTGTCCTTGAGGAAGTGTAAGGAATTAAAGAATGGCCATTTTGATGTATAAACATCCTTCCTCCCGGTTCCTGACACACGACTATTTCTCTCTTTCCCAACCTCTTTCCCATAGTATGTACGCAAGGAACCCATTTTTTTAACCAATTCATCCTGCAAAAGACCTAGAAGAATAGAAAACATTAGTGGGATGTGAATAAAAGGTGTTGTCTTATATATTATAGGAAAATTCATTACCTGACAAGGGAATTCCACGTTAAATTGCACGCGAAAACCGATATCGCGATGAGTGCGATATCGGTTTTCAAGTGCAATTTAACACGGAATTCACGAGTCAGGCAATGAATTTTCCTTGAATCGCATAATTGAATAAAATGAGAAAAAAAGAAAACAGCAGTTTGGTTTTATCCTGAGATAGATGAGATAGATGACGTAGATGCGGAACAATATCACCGAGCCTCGTTTTCAACTCGCAATTCCGCGCTAAATACCTCGCTTCGTAAACCAATCAGAATGCAAGATTTTATTCAATTATGCGATTCTATGATAAAAGTCAATGCTAGTGTTGACATACTTGATCCGTAAAGTGTTAATTAAGAAATTACACTGCAATTTGTAGCATTATCTAATACAAGAGACATTGCAGGTAACAATGAATTGTTTTACAGAACAGTGAACAGCATGTTTGCAAAAGTAAGAGCTGCGGTATACACTTGCATTTAATAATTTCAATAATAAGGTTAAATATGTGGCTATATGAGTGAAATAAAAAAAAACAACTTTGAAATAGATATTGCATGTTAAAATATATACAGTCTAATGGTATTCTTTTCTAATTGACTTTCACACAGTTGGTTTTTATGACCTCAGCACTACCCTTGGAGCAGGGGTTCTGGTTTGTTTACGTTTTTTTGAGCGAAGCTGCAACAGGCACATAATACATTGTGTTTAATTAAATTGTCCATCTTCATATTTAAAAGATGAAGAGAGTACTGTAAGCTTATTTCTAAGAAGTAAACAATTTGTTAAGCAGAAATTAGCGACTTACCTTCTTTGTTCAAACTTTCAAGAATTTGCTGAATTGCAGCACCTCTGGCGTCTTTTTTAAAATAGTCTTGGTGCCTGCAATTAAAAAGCACCTCCTCTTTGCTCCATTCACTAATTAAACGCTCCACTTCTTCATCTGTGAATTTTTTTCCCTCTTTCTTTGGCGTCTTTGTGAAAGTATTACCATCCGCCATTTTGAATTCGCAGCACTACCTCCCCCACAGAGGCCCAACGCTCCCCCACATAGTAGCGAAATTTGATCGTTTTTGCCTACGATGTCGTGGGATTTTAAAGCAAGTTTTAAAACTCTACAACTTTTTTTGTGTCGCACACAACAGACTTGCGTGAGTTGTGGAGTAGATTTACACGACACAACTCGTGTTGTAGGGATGACGCGAGCAGGTTGCATGCGATGGTTGTAAGTGAAAGTTGTACCGTCTAAATCGGCCTTTAAGAAGCCTGACCACAAGTGGGTGAGAACCAACAGCAACATTATTGACTGGATACAAAGTTGAAGAGAGAGCTGATCAGTATGTGTTGACTGTACTGTAGCTCTTACCCTCAGCAAAAGACTGCGAAAGAAAATTAACTACTTCATCGACAGATGCCTGAAGTAAATCAACTTTCCTTTGCTCGCACCAGCCACAGCATTTCGTCCAGGCTGAGTTGTACTGTTTATCAGGCCCAGAGGACCAAGATGCGCTGATGATTGTGATGGCATCATCAGAAAGGCCTCTCTCTGCAAGCGATCTCCGGATAACATACATGCGGCTAGGTGTAAGCTGTACTTCAAGGGGTGAAGTTCCTGGCTGTGTGGCAATGTAAGAAGATTGTCCTTCCGAGGCAGTAGGATTGGTTGTTCTACTGCCAATTGAAGGAGCAGGGGATACCAGTTTTGAGTTGTCCACACTGGAGCAATGAGAAGCACTAGAGCCTTGTCATTGCGTATCTTTGCCAAAACTTGGGTTAAAAGGCTAAAAGGAGGAAAAGCGTAACACTTCAAATTAGCCCAGCTAATACTGAAAGCATCAACAGCCATAGCACCAGGTTCTGGATGCCACGAAACAAAACAATCTGTCTTGGCATTAAGTCTTAATGCAAATAAATCAATATCAGGAACAAAGGTCATTTTGTTATCTGATTAAAGATGTCAATATCAACCGACCACTCCAAGTTGGAAGAGAATTCTCTAGATAAGGAGTCTGCTACTAAATTCTCTTTCCCTGGAATGTGTTGAGCGGAAATAATTATATTCCTTTCAATACACCATTCCCATAAAGTTCTAGATAATGAATTCAGAGAAGGAGATTTAATACCCCCCATTTTGTTGATGTAAGCAACAGCGGTGGAATTATCAAGTTTCAGTCTTACATGAACATCCCACAGATTGAGCACAAAGGCTTGTAAAGCGTACAAAGCAGCAAGCAACTCCAAATAATTTATATGTTTGTGAGCTTCCAATATCGACCAATGGCCATTAGCTGACTGACCACCGCAGGAAGCTCTCCAGCCAGCTAAGCTGGCATCACATTCAATTTAGATGTGAATGGGTCATTCCCCGAAAAAAC